>CM066332.1:140741043-140801974 GCA_033807585.1 Hydrophis major
CCGTTTGAGACCTTTTTCGGCCTCCCAGGGGCTTGAGGAAGGCTTCTGCAGCCTTTGCAGACCAAAAATTAGGCTCGTTTCGTCACTTCCTGTATTTCCGAGCCAAAAATCAGCTGGGAGGCACAGTGCAGGAAAGGGGGGCGGTGGGGTGGGGATTGTGTGTGCATTGCACAGGAGCCCAAAAAGATTAGCCACCAATGGTATAGGATCCCCTGTTTGAGCAGTAGCGGGCTGGACTGGAAGACCTCCAAGGTCCCTTCCAGCTGTATTCGGATGATTCTGATTTATGGAATGTATATCCTGCACTTATTGCGGGTGACCCTTGATTTACAACAGGTCATTTAGGGACCATTCAATGTTACAATTGTACTGAAAAAAAAGGGACATGTCCATTTTTTCGGGCATGGCAGCATCTCCATGTGATTAAAATCCAGATGCTTGGCATCTGACTCATATTTACAACGGTTGCAGTGTCACAGGAGCCATGGGAATAATCTTTTGTGATGGATTCACTTTACAACTCTGCTAATAACTTAACAACGGTGGTGATTCCCTTAATGGCCGTGGCAAGGAAGGCCATAAAATGGAGCAAAATTCATTTTTAACCACTGTCTTGCTTCACAATGGAAATATGTCATGCCCCTGTTGGAGTCTGAATCCGAGGAACAGCTGAGAGGGGCATGGGAGTGTGGCTCCATTGGTTGTGGAGGAAACTCGGGAAGGGCAATGTCCGGCTGGTCAGAATAGGGAAGAGGTAGAACAATGGAGAGGGAGTCCAGAGGAAGACCCAGGCCCTCTTCATCTAAGGGCAGGCAGGGAGGAACGGAGAAGGGAGCAACGTGGTTTGCATGGCTTATAGGGGAGGAAAGGGCCCTGATTCCCTTCATTAGCTGCAGCTGGGAAGGGGGATTTAAAAGAGCTGCATGCTGAGAGCGGTGTCTTCTGGGAACAAACATGAGTTTATCTTGTGTGTACTTTGCTTATCTGTGTTCCTGGGGTCTTCCCAACTGTGTTGAGTTATTGCCGTGCCTTCACATCTGGAATTCTTGCTCCTGCCCTGCCAAACTAATTATCTCAGTTTGGCTTGACTGGACTTCAAGTTACAGTTTTTGTTGACTACGTTTTGGACTTGACTCTTTGCAGCCCAAGGCTCTTCCTGGGAGAGTTTTTCTCCAGCCAGAAGGTAACCAGGACATTGGGGGCAAAGTTGGAGCTATTAAAGAGATTCCTACTGATTATCTGACTGTGTTGCCTCTGTGCCACTCCCTGGGTCATCACAGAAATGTTGGGCTCAATTCAGGGGTGGGATTCTACCAGTTTGGAATGGTTTGGGCGAACTGGTATTTGCTCACCGGACCGGTTGTTACCCTGGTTGAATTCCACCCCTGTCGTACATCAAGGATGGCCTGCAGAAGCACTATAGAAATATGATCGAAATCAAGCTTGAGAGGAGGAAAAACAGAAAGTCTGCAAAAATTCCTCAGCATGTCTCTTGTCTCCAATGCCATCCTGTAAGTCAATGCGGCTATAGATGCTCAGGAAAGCATAATTATCTTCAGCTTGGCAGAAATTAAGCCCTAGAATGGAGGAAAAAAAATCCACCCCAGTTTCTTGAAGCAATGAAGAACATCTGTGACCAAAGATCAACACAGATTAAAGTTCAACTACACGGCTAAGAGCTAAAGTCTTAGTCAAGCCAGGCCTAAGCTTGTTGTACACAACGTTGGGCAACTTCCAACTGGATGGAATTTTAGCGCTGAGTTCCCAGGCTGGTTGAGGATTTCTGGGAAGGAAAATCCACCCTTCTGGAAGAAAAAAAATACTTGCTTAGATCTCACATGCAATCTTGGGAAATAGCTAATATATTAAAAAGAACCCCCGGGGGGAAAAAAAACAAATACATGGGTACAGAATAGATGTCAAACTCAATTTCATTGAGCGCCGCATCGGGATTGTGTTTAACCTTGTGTGTGTGTGTGTGTTTCAAGTAACATACCCCTAGCAAACAGAACCCTGAGGCAGGCAATTTCCTCAAAGAATAGGTTTATTGGATATGTCAGATTGGCACAAGCTGGGGGAAACCGATTCTGAATATTCCCACAGTTTTTCACCCTGTTAAAAGGGAAAATTGTCACTTTCTCAAAACAGTCAGTCCCATGGTCCAATCAGGATGCTGTCCAGTTGCTAGGAGATTCCAATCCCTTCCTTCTGAGCACCTACAGGAATGTCCTTGGTTCCCAAGAGAAAGCATTTTGTTTTAAAAGGGAAAGCAGACATGGAATACAATGCAATATGGGAAATGTGGTAGATTTGGATTGACAATAGATATAAGAAGAGAAAATGTGAATAATGTATGGAATAGATGTATGAAAGTATTGTGTATTATAAGTTTAGATAGGATACATAAATGTATATATAATGTCACAGCACTGTTTAATAAGTATTGGCATGTATAAATGGAAAAAACCTCAATAAAGCATTTTTAAAAAAACCCAATCAGTCCCATGGTCCAATCAGGATGCTGTCCAGTTGCTAGGAGATTCCAATCCCTCCCTTCCGAACGCCTGCAGGAATGTCCTTGGTTCCCACAAGAAAGCATTTTGTTTTGGCTACAAAACCCCAGCTACTCCCCACTCCCTACCCCTCAGCTCCAGTTGTGACAGCACTGAAGTCCCCATGTGTGTCAGGGTTCCAAGTAACAGACCCATAGCAAGATCCATAGCAAGCAAAACTCAGAGGCAGGTAGATTCCTTGGGCGGGGCTGGGGGATCCATTGTCTCCAGTCTTCCTTCCTTCCTTCCTTCCTTCCTTCCTTCCTTCCTTCCTTCCTTCCTTCCTTCCTTTTTCCTTCCTTCCTTCCTTCCTTCCTTCCTTCCCTCTTCCCTCTTCATTCTCCTTTCTTCTTCCTTCCCCTCTTTCCTTCTTCTTTTCCTTCCTTCCTCTCTTTCCATCTTCCTTTCTTTGTCTTTCCTCTTTCCCTTTCTCCTTTCCTGTCCCTTCTTCAGGGGTGAGATTCTACCAGTTGGCACTTATTCGCTAGAACCGGTTGTTAACCTTCTAAGCAGTTGGGAGAACCCGTTGTTAGAACAAATTACTGGGCTAATCCTGTAAGGAAGGCAGGAAGGAAACATTCTGGTGTTGCTGACAGAAACTGCCTCTCCGTTAACCCTTATTACATTCTTGGCAGGACTAGACTTCCTGACTCTGGAACTTCTCTGGAGTCTTTTTCCCCTCCTTTGCTGGTACTTTGCTTGTGTGGGGTGGCCCTTCAAAGTTACAATGGCACTGAAAAAAGTGACTTATGACCGTTTTCCACACTTATGACTGTTGCAGCATCCCCACAGTCATGAGAGGCCAGGCGAGGAGATGCGTGCCTCGATGTGAGTGATGTTGAGTTGGCCACACCTAGCCAGTCACATGAACACCAAGCCACGCCCACCAACTAAGACAGGCCCACAGAACTGGTTGTTAAAAAATTTGAATCCTACCCCTGCCCTTCTTGGATGCTCAAATGCAAAGGGGAAAACATTTCTCCTTTAGTTTTGTTTTGCCAGCCTTCTGCCAGCCCAAAGGGAGTTTGAAGTGGGTGCATGCTCCATTTTTTTTCCTGGCAGAGGGCTGTAGGAGGCTGTTGCAGCTGAAAAATGAAGCCGGGTTAGGATTAGGATTCCCAAGTTCCATTTTTGCTGGTAGAGGCACTGTGGGCCAGTCCTTCGCTGTTTCCTGGGTGCCCCTGTGGGCCCGATTCAGCCTGCGGCAGTGGTGAGATTCAAAAATTTTTACTAGTGGTTTTGTGGGCATGGCAGGGGAAGGTTACTGCAAAATCCCCATTCCCTCCCCACCCCACTAACCTGCTTTCCAGCTCTGTTCTCCTGTGCAGGGCAACCAAAGAAGACCCAGCTGATCAGCTGTGGGCGTGGCTTGGTGGGCGTGGTGTTCTGTGGGCATGGCTTGGTGGGCGTGGCCTGGTGGACGTGGCAGGGGAAGGATATACTGCAAAATCCCCATTCCCTCCCCACCCCACTAACCTGCTTTCCAGCTCTGTTCTCCTGTGCAGGGCAACCAAAGGAGACCCAGCTGATCAGCTGTGGGCGTGGCTTGGTGGGCGTGGTGTTCTGTGGGCATGGCTTGGTGGGCGTGGCCTGGTAGACGTGGCAGGGGAAGGATATACTGCAAAATCCCCATTCCCTCCCCACCCCACTAACCTGCTTTCCAGCTCTGTTCTCCTGTGCAGGGCAACCAAAGGAGACCCAGCTGATCAGCTGTGGGCGTGGCTTGGTGGGCGTGGTGTTCTGTGGGCATGGCTTGGTGGGCGTGGCCTGGTAGACGTGGCAGGGGAAGGATATACTGCAAAATCCCCATTCCCTCCCCACCCTACTAACCTGCTTTCCAGCTCTGTTCCCCTGTGCAGGGCAACCAAAGAAGACCCAGCTGATCAGCTGTGGGCGTGGCTTGGTGGGCGTGGTGTTCTGTGGGCATGGCTTGGTGGGCGTGGCCTGGTAGACGTGGCAGGGGAAGGATATACTGCAAAATCCCCATTCCCTCCCCACCCCACTAACCTGCTTTCCAGCTCTGTTCTCCAGTGCAGGGCAACCAAAGAAGACCCAGCTGATCAGCTGTGGGCGTGGCTTAGTGGGCGTGGTGTTCTATGGGTGTAGCTTGGTGGGCAAGGCAGAGGAAGGATACTGCAAAATTTCCATTCCCTCCCCACTCCATTAACTTGTTTTCCAGCTCCGTTCTCTGGGGCAGGGCAACCACAGCAACAGATAACAGATAACAAGAGTTGGAAGGGACCTTATAGGTCATCTAGTCCAACCCCCTGCCCAAGCGGGAGACCCTACACCATTTCTGACAGTTGGCATTCCAGTCTCTTCTTGAAAGCCTCCAGGGATGAAGCTCCCACAACTTCTGAAGGTGACTTCTGTTCCATAGGTTGATTGTTCTCCCTGTCAGAAAGTTTCTCCTAATTTCCAGGTTGAAAAATCTCTCCTTGTTCAGTTTCCATCCGTTATTCCTTGTCTGGCCTTCAGGTGCTTTGGACAATAGTTTGACCCCTTCCTCCTCTCTGGGGCAGTCCCTCAAATATTGGAAGATGCTCTCCTGTCTCCCCTGGTCCTTCTCTTCCCTAGACTAGCCAGGCCCAGTTCTTGGACTAGAAGACCTCCAACACTTGTTATTCTGTTCTGTTCAATTGTCCAGTTCTGGTCATGACAATAAAAAAAAAAAAGATGCTGAGAGTGTAGAAAGAGTGCAAAGAAGACCCACAAAGATGATAAGAAGTCTGGGGCAGTGGTGGGATTCAAATTTTTTTAATACCGGTTCGGTGGGCGTGGCTTGGTGGGTGTGGCAGAGGAAGGATATACTGCAAAATTTCCTCCCCAGCAGGTTTTTTTTTTTTTTCCGGCGGCCTTGAAGCAAATCACGGCGGTTGCTAAGTAAACTCCCTTCCTCGGAGCAGAGTTCGCAACAACAGACAGCCTGAGAGAGGAATGCAAATTAATATTTTGGATCATGGCTCTTTGCCCACCTTCTGGGAATTGGAGTCGAGGTACAAAATCTGTCCATCCCTCCCATGTTTTCTTGGCAGGACCGTCGTTGGAATATCCCTGTCTGGCTGGAAAAAAAAAAAGGGGACAATAATAAGATAAATAAAGCAACCATCTGCTGCTCTTTTTGGTCTTTGCAATTGAAGGCTGAGGCAAACTTTGTGGTCTGGGACCGTCCTTTTGTCTGGCAATCTTGGAGTTCTCATATCTAATGATCTAAGCGCCAGAGCTCGTTGTAACAGCATTGCCAAAAAGGCATTAAGAGTTGTAAATCTAATCTTACGAAGCTTCTCCTCTTGAAATATCGAATTGCTAATTAGGGCATACACAACTTTTGCCAGACCAAAACTCGAATACAGCTCATCAGTCTGGAATCCGCACTGTATATCGGACATTAATGCAATTGAGTGAGTCCAGAAGTATTTCATGAGAAGAGTACTACACTCCTCTGCTCGCAACAGAATACCCTATCTCACCCAGCTTGAGATTTCGGGCTTGGACAATCTTGAACTACGCTGCCTATGGTTGGACTTAAGTGTAGTACACAAAATTATCTGCTACAATGTCCTACCAGTCAATGACTACTTCAACTTCAACCGCGACAATACAAGAGCACGCAACAGATACAAACTCAATGTTAACTGCTCCAAACTTGATTGCAGGAAGTACGACTTCAGCAACCAAGTGGTCAATGCTTGGAATGCACTGCCTGACTCTGTTGTTACATCCTCAAACCCTCCCACTCCTTTAACCTCAAACTATCCACTGTTGACCTCACCCCATTCCTAAGAGGTCTGTAAGGGGCATGCATAAGTGCACCATTGTGCCGACCATCCATGTCCTATTGTCCCCATTTAATCGTACTTATTTTATGTCTTCTTTCTCATGTTTATACTTATACCTATTATCTTGTAAGCAATTGACAAATCAAATAAATAAATACAATAAAATATATAAATCTCTCTTTTGGCAAAATATTGTGTGGTTTTCATGACTTCTAATTGTTTGCACGTTCCCTTCTCTCTGCGTTAGTCTTTATTTGTGGAGGCCGAAATGAAAAGGGAATATGTTTTAAGAGATGATTAGCAGAGTTGGAAAGGACCTTGTAGGTCACCTAGTCCAACCCCACCTGCCCAAGCAGGATACCCTATGCCATTTCTGACAGATGACAGTCCAGACTCTTCTTGAAAGCCTCCAGGGATGAAGCTCCGGAACTTCTGAAGGCAACTTCTGTTCCATGGGTTGATTGTTCTCCCTGTCAGAAAGTTTCTCCTTATTTCCAGGTTGAATCTCTCCTTGTTCAGTTTCCATCTATTATTTCTTGTCTGGCCTTCCGGTGCCTTGGACAATAGCTTGACCCCCTTCCTCCTCTCTGTGGCAGCCCCTCAAATATTGGAAGACTGCGAGAAATGGATAGGCTTTCAATAGAAATGAAGGAGAAAGAAGAGACAGAGTACCATGAAATTTGGGATTTGCAAGGCAGACACAAAATAGAGAGATGAATGAAAGGTTATGGTGAGATGAAATAATATGGTATGAATAAGAACAACTATGTATAATTATGTATAAATATGTAAATAATAGAATAGAATTTTTTATTGGCCAAGTGTGATTGGACACACAAGGAATTTGTCTTGGTGCAAATGCTCTCAGTGTACATAAAAGATCCATTCTTCAAGAGTCAAGAATCGTAAAGTACAATACTTAATGATAGTCATAGGATACAATAAGCAATCAAATCATACTAGGAAGCAGTCAGTATAAATCGTAAGAATACAAGTGACAAAGTTACAGTCATACAGTCACAAGTGGGAGGAGATGGGAGATAAGGAGTGATGAGAAGATTAATAGGAATAGTAGTGTAGACTTTGTAAATAGTTGGACAGTGCTGAGGGAATTATTTGTTTAGCAGAGTGATGGCGCTCGGGAAAAAACTCTCCTTATGTCTAGTTGTTCTGGTGTGCAGATCTCTATAGCGTCATTTGGGGGGTAGGAGTTCAAACAGTTTATAATTACATAAATATATGAAAATATGATATCAATCAAACATGGTAATAATATTTAGTATTATTCTACAAACTTAGGAATATGTCAAAGTGAGTGAAAGCTACCACAAATGTGCTGCAATGAATGGAAGTACATTTTTTTAAATTATAGAATTTGTTCAATAAGGATTATGTTAAAATTTTAAAAAAAAGATATTGGAAGACTGCTATAATAAATTTTGGAACGGATGAGAAAAAGAGAAATAATACCACCTGATGCTTGTTAGGGCTGATGGTTCCATGATTTTCTTTCTTGAATTTTCTTCCCCCTCTTCTTTTTGGTCTCCATCACAATCGCATGACTTCAGGTTGGTTGCCATGTCAACGATAAAACATCTCTGGCACAAATAAAATGGCCTCACCTAAGAATAAACAACCTCCCCCATCAGTAAAAAGCACAGATAAAACTTTTAAAACTGCTGAGGGAAAAAAGCTGTTATAAAAGAAAAAAGAAAGGCTAGGAATGAAGTCAAAGAATGATCAGGGGACTGAAATGCAGACTGAGTTGGGGAAGGAAGGGTTTTTTTTTTTTTTAGTCATACCTGTTCGATCACAGCCTAAGTATGCAAGTAGGGCAGTGGAAAAGCAGACAGAACAGCTGAAGTGTGTGTGTGTGGGGGGGGGGTCATTGCTCATCTGGATTTTGTGAGGATTATCTCCTTTGGAGAGCATGTCAGGCCTTAAAGGAGATCTTAGAGTTGGAAGGAAGAGGCAGAGAACAAGACACAGAGTAGGGAGGATTTGTAATCTATCAATCTCTATTTCCATCCATCCATCCATCCATGTCTGTCTGTCTGTCTATCTATCTATCTATCTATCTATCTATCTATCTATCTATCTATCTATCTATCTATCTATCTATCTAATCGTCTGTCATGTCTACCTGTCCATCCATCCATCCATCTATCCATCTACCTATTTATCATCTATGTACTGTATCTATCTACCATCTATCTATCTATCTGTCTGTCTGTCTGTCTGTCTGTCTGTCTGTCTGTCTGTCTGTCTATCTATCTATCTATCTATCTATCTATCTATCTATCTATCTATCTATCTATCTATCTATCTAATCGTCATGTCATGTCTACCTGTCCATCCATCTATCCATCTATCCATCTACCTATTTATCATCTATCTATCTATCTATCTATCTATCTATCTATCTATCTATCTATCTATCTATCTATCTATCTATCGTCTGTCATGTCTACCTGCCCATCCATCCATCCATCCATCCATCCATCCATCCATCCATCCATCCATCTGTCTACCTATTTATCATCTTTGTACTGTATCTATAGATCTTCTATCCATGCATCCATGCATCCATGTCTATCTATCTATCTATCTATCTGTCTGTCTGTCTGTCTGTCTGTCTGTCTGTCTGTCTGTCTGTCCATCCATCCATCCATCCATCTATCTACCTATTTATCATCTATCTATCTATCTGTCATATCTACCTGTCCATCTATTCATCCATCTCCTTATCTATCATCTATACACTTTATCTATCTATCCATGCATATCTCTCTATCTATCTATCTATCTATCTATCTATCTATCTATCTATCTATCTATCTCTATCATTACTCCTCTCTTTCCTTTCTTATCTGTTTCATTATCTATCTATCTATCTATCTATCTATCTATCTATCTATCTATCTATCTATCTATATCTATCTATCTATCTATCTATCTATCTATCTATCTATCTATCTATCTTTCACTGATTTTCAAGCTTCTGTCAGATGGGAGAGCGTGGCCTGGTGTGGAGAGGGGTCTCTTCACAACTGGAGAATGGGTGGTGGTGTCAACTTATTTTCCAAAGCACCTGAAATCAGGACAAGAAACAACAGATGAAAACTAACCCAGGAGCGAAACAACCTAGAACAAAGGGGACATTTCCTGAGAGTGAGAATAATTAACCAGAGAAACATCTCCAGAAGTTGTGGGTACTTCATCAAGAAGAGGTTTTAAAGAAAGAGATTAAACAACCGTTTGTCTGAAATGGTGTAGGGTCTCTTGCCTGAGCAGGGGGTGGACTAGAAGACCTCTCAGGTCCCTTCCAACTTATTCTCTATTCTGTATCTCTTTCTTTCATCTGGAGAGCTGCATGGTTTCCATTAGTTCTACTGGTTTGGATAGGATTCCCCTATTTTATTCCAAGGTTGTCATTTAATTCAATTTCCGAATTCCTCTTCCCCCTTCTGGCTAGAACGATCTTGGCTTGTTCTTCCTTCCAAACTTTTGTGGGCCGAATCTTCCCACAGGACCCCATTAAGAACCGCAAATAACTGCCTGGTTTATTGGGGAATGGAATTCTTAAATCAGCAAGCTTTGACAGTGAGCCAATCCCCAAAGAAAAGTGAAGGTCCTGTGTTTGCCAACAAACGGCATTTATTTATTTTTTTCTCCCCAGAGAGCTGGCAGGTGTCAAGGCCTACAAACATATTCCTTCTTTCATTTCATTTTTTTTTTTCCAAAGGTGAGCATGTGAACACACTATCTTGGGAACTTTCTCCTTTTTGTGATACAGCTAGTCCTTGTGTCAGCTTTGGAAGCCAAATTCCATGCTGCCACATAGCCTGGGAGAGTGGAAGCAAGGTGATTTCAATTAAGTAGCTCTAAGTAGACCAAATTAAATTCTTTTGTTAGTCCAAGGTCATTTAAGTATGGCACAGGATGAAATAACATCTTACTTTTGGATGGATCGTGATTGGGCCATGTGATATGATGACAGTCAAGGGGGTATGGATTTGTAGTTTGGAAGATTGGGGAAAGCCCAAAGAAACTTTTAGATTTGGGTTCCCACAGATGTGCCAGGTGCTATTCTAATAAAGGTACTTTTGAGATATGTTTGTTTCGGACTTGCTGATTGGGAATGGATGTTTGCTGGAACGTTGACACTTTGACTTATAACCATTCGTTGAGCAACTGTTCAAAGGAACAACGTCGCTGAAAAAAAGTGGAATTACTGATCGATCGCGGGAAAAGAAGAGACTGGAGACCAGTGTGACAGTTCAGCTCTTTATTTGGTATATAGGTCTGTGCAGGACCTGCGAGCCGCGGCAGCCCTTCTTATAGGGATTGCCGGTGGCTTGCGACCAATGACGGCTCTTTGAATCTCCCACGATCGGCGCGGCCAATCGCAGTTGATTCATTACGAGCCAACCACAGTACTTCTTTCCGCCAATCACCGAGTAGTTCATGTGGGCCAATCAGATGAGGGTATTCCAAGAATGCTACGGTAATACGGAACAATTACGATCGGTTTTCCTACCACGGCTACAGCGTCCCCCGAGCCGTGTGAACAAAATCGGACCCCGAACCTAACTTGACTAAAAGGAGCAAGGTCAACATTTTTGCGGCCTGCCAGCGGCTGATGGCGCTGGCAGCAGAGTAGGACAGTAGTGAGGGAGGTTGGCTAAGGACAAAGGCTCTGCGTCAGAGGCAGAGATGGGGCCAGGGCAGGCTGGCAGTCATCAGCTGTCTTTGGGCTCGGACAGCAGTGAGGCAGGGGAGCAGCTGGGGCTGGTTCCCAGATGCGCATGTGCAGAGCTGCCAAAAGGAAAGAACAATTACAAACTCAGGGTCGATGTGGGAGTAAGGCCACAAGTGGACGATGAATGGCCCCTCCCATAAGGATTAAAAGAGGAGCAAAAGAGGGAGGGGGCTTTTGTAGGAAACAATGTGTTTGTTCATGCGTTCGATCATTGTGAAGATCTGTCTGTGCATCCTAGAGACTCTGCGCTAAGCTCGGACGAGGGCTCTGCATCAAAGGCAGAGATGGGGCCAGGGCAGTCTGGTAGTTGCCAGCTGCCTTTAGAGTTGGAGATCAGTGGGGAAGAAGAACAGCTGGAGCCTGTTCCCAGCGTGCGCATGCACAGAGCTGCCAGATGAAAGGACAAGCTAAGGAACAAGGGTCGACTTGGGAGTAAAGGCACAGGTGGACGGTGAATGGCTCCTCCCATACGGATTAAAAGAAGAGCAAAAGAGGAGGGGGCTTTTGCAAGAAATAATTTGTTCGTTGCAGCAGTGTGAAGATCTGTCTGTGTATCTCAGAGACTCTGTGACGAGCCCTTCCTTGTCAGCACTGCTGTTTGGAAATATTTACCAGGCAGATTTCTAAGATAGATAAGGTCTGTGCTCCTAATTATACCCTTGAAAGACTGTTTGCCAAGCTGTTGGCTGAATGTGAATGCAAGAAATTCACATTCTTTTAATAAAAGTTGTTTGGTCGGGACAAAGAGTCTGCTTAGTGCTTTTTGAGGAAGCCTAGATCAGAACAAATATGTTCAAGAATCATTCATTCATTCATTCATTCCCATCTTTATTATTTTTACAAATAACTCAAGGTGGCAAACACACCTCCCTCCTTCTATTTTCTCCACAACGACAACCCTGTGAAGTGGGTTGGGCTGAGAAGCAGTTATTGGCCCCAAAGTCATTCAGTGGGCTTCATGACTTGGGGCGGGACTAGAACTCACTGTATCTCCTGGTGATTGGCTCAAAGTCACCCAGTTGGCTTTCATGCCTAAGGTGCAACTAGAACTCACTATTTCTTGGTGACTGGCTCAAAGTCACCCAGTTGGCTTTCACACCTAAAGAGAGACCAGAACTCACTATCTCCTGGTGGTTGGGTCTAAGGTCACTTAGCCAACTTTTGTGCCTAAAACAGTAATTAGAATTCACCATCACCTGGTGATTGGGCCAACATCACCCAGCTGGCTTTCATGTCTAAGAACTAAAGTACTAAAATTTACGTTCTCCTCTTTAGCTAGGTAGGCCAACTTCAGGTTGTCCAAAAAGAAGCTAGAATAGGTCTGGGAAATTCTGGGAGTTGACATCCACCTTTCTTAAGGTTGCTAAGGTTGGGAAACTCTGTCATGGAAGCTCCTAAGCATATCACATTACATTTTTCCGGGTGGGGGAGATGGGAAGTGTAGTGTCTGATGCCTTCCAGCTGTATGCAATGGAGAACCCCTTGTCCACTGTCACTGTAGAGTTAAGAAACATTGAGAGTGGACCCTAGAGTTAGTTGGCCAAGCCCAACTTGTGATAGAGAGATCTGGGTCTGTCTCAACTCCTGCTTCTTTGGCAGCTGAATTTGGAAGATGGATGCATCATTGGTGGAGGAATCCCACCGTAACAACGAGACTTGTTCAAGAACTGGCTCTTCAGACTGGTTGGAAAAAGGAAGGAAGAAATACTATCTGATGGAATGCTTTCCTGGGAATTTGGCCCTCCAAAATGTTTATACTCCAGGCTGTTGTGGCATGGGTCTTCTCCAAGAATGAACATACACAGTTGGCCGCAACGCAAAACCCCAGTTCCAAGGAAAAATGCGTAGGATAAACATCAGCTCAGATTCTCTCCATCTTTATTTTCCTGGCTTGTACCGTTGAGTTTATCGTCATTTCCCAAAGCAGTTTCTCCATAAATTGGGAGATGGTAGAATCAAAGACCAGCAGATCAAAATTCTAACAGTATTCTCCAAATCACCGGAGGACAGGTCAAGAAGTTAATGGGTGGAAGATTGTTCAAGAGAGATCCAATCTTGATCTACGCAGAAATTTCCTGACACTGACAACAATTAATCAGTGGAACGGCATGTCTTCAGAAACTTTGGGTGCTCCATCACTGGAGGCTTTATGGATATTTGAAGGGCTCTCACAGAGAAGAGGAGGTTGGCCTATTCTTGAAAGTACCCCAGAAAAGATGAGAAGGAATGGA
This sequence comes from Hydrophis major, assembly GCA_033807585.1. Lineage (NCBI taxonomy): Eukaryota > Metazoa > Chordata > Lepidosauria > Squamata > Elapidae > Hydrophis > Hydrophis major. The sequence continues at coordinate 140,754,368 of CM066332.1, forward strand.
TGGAAACCAACCTAGAATTAAGGAGCAACTTCCCGACAGTGAGAACTATGAATGAGTGGAACTGATCGGATTGTTTCTTTTGGATGTTGTAGGACCATGAAATGTAGGTGGTCCCTCATTGGAGGTTTTCAAGAAGAGATTGCACAGCCATTTGTCCAGAATAATAGGTTTGACCAAGGGTTTGGACTAGAAGAACTCCAAGAAGGAAAGAAGGAAGGAAGGTTAGAGAGGAAAGGGAAGGAAAGGGAAGGAAGGGAGGGAGGAAAGAAGGAAAGGAGGAAGGAAGGGGGGAGGAAGGGGAGGAAGAAGGAAGGAAGGAAGGATAAAGGGGGAAAGAAGAGGGAAGGAAACGGAGGAAGAAGGAAAGGAGGGAGGGAAGATAGAGGGGGAAGGAAGAGGGGAGGAAGGGAAGGAAGAAAGGAAGGAAAAAGGAAGAAAGGGAAGAAGGATAGAGGGGGAAGGAAGGGGGAAGGAAAAAATTAAAGGAAGGATAGAGGGGAAAGGAGGGGAAGGGAGGGAGGAAGGAAAGAAAGGAGGAAGGAAAGAATTAAATGAAGGATAGAGGGGAAAGGAAGGAGGAAGGGAGGGAGGATGGATGGAAGGAAATAAGTGGGAAGGAAAGAATTAAATTTACAAAATACTTTTTTGAAGCTTACTCTCCACAGAAATCATTTTTTTTCCTGTTTTTCCCAAGATTCTTTCCATGCCAGGTTATGACCCAACAAAAATTCCATGGAAATAAATATTTCATGGTTGCTTAGAATTTACCGTGTTGTCTTCTTTGTTCTCTCTGGGGTTGCACTACCAAATCCAGAACTGATTTCCACAACAAGGTGGCACAAGGTTATTATGTGTGAACAGCCCATGTTTAATTTTACAAGCTTCTCTACCTCCACGCCTAAGAAAGAAGCTATGGTTTGGCTCCTGTTATCATGAATGGCTGGTGGAGACTTTGGAAATGATTCGCTGATTCTTTTTTCCCCCTGGAGTATTTGTTCAAGGTTTAAACTCAGATTCAGCAAATATTTGCCAGCATCCTTCACCTCCACAATGAAAAAAAATAGAATAATAGAGTTGGAAGGGACTTTGGAGGTCTTCAAGTCCAGCCCCCAGCTTAGGCAGGAAACCCGATACCACTTCAGACAAATTGTTGTCTAATCTCCTCTTAAAAGCTTTCTGTGTTGGAGCAGCCGCAAGTTCTGGAGGCAACTTGATTCACTGATTAATTGTTCTAATTTAGAAAAAAATCCTCCTTCGTTCTAGGTTGCGTCTCCCCTTGATTAGTTTCCACCAATTGCTTCTTGTCCTGCCTTCAGGTGCTTTGGAAAATAGCTTGATTCCTTCTCTTCTATGGGGCAGCCCTCAAATATTGGAAGACTGCTATCATGCAACCCTCTAATTCTTCTCTTCATTCAAGTGGAGATACCCAATTCCTGCCATTGTTCTTCGTATATTTTAGCCTCCATTCCCCTAATCATCTTTGTGGCTCTTCTCTGGATTCTTTCTAGAATCCCAATATCCTTTTTTTTTTTTATTGTGGTGAGCAAAACTGGACAATTGAACTGAACAGAACAAAACAGCTGTTCCACTGATTAATGGCAGCCCCTCAAATATTGGAAGACTGCTATCATGCAACCCTCTAATTCTTCTCTTCATTCAAGTGGAGATACCCAATTCCTGCCATTGTTCTTCGTATATTTTAGCCTCCATTCCCCTAATCATCTTTGTGGCTCTTCTCTGGATTCTTTCTAGAATCCCAATATCCTTTTTTTTTTTTTTTATTGTGGTGAGCAAAACTGGACAATTGAATCGAACAGAACAAAACAGCTGTTCCACTGATTAATGGCAGCCCCTCAAATATTGGAAGACTGCTATCATGCAAACCCCTAATTCTTCTCTTCATTCAAGTAGACCTACCCCCAATTCCAGACATGGGATTCTATCGGTTTGGACCAGTTTATAGAACCGGTTGTTACGATTCTGTGCAGTTCGGAGAGCAGGCAAATCACGTCGATGGCTGGTCCTGCCCCTCCCCACTCGTCCCTCCCCATCCAGTCATTCCTTATCTCACATGCGTGTCATCAAACTTGCCTGCATTGTGCCTTCGCCTAATTTTTGGTAAGTTACTATTTTTCCTTTTCTCTCCCCGACGATCAGCTATTCCGACTATTAGCTGTGCCGGGTGATTTAGATTAGCTAGAAAGCAGGAAATCGTGGGAGTTCTTGCTTTCTAGCTCATCCAAATCGCTGCTGTATCGCTTCACCCAGTCAGGGGTGGTATTCAGCAGGTTGGAGGTGTTGGGAGAAGTGGCCGGAGAGCAGAGCTGAACCTTCCTCAGGACTGGAGCTTCTATTTTTCAGTACAGACTCAGATTGCAGAAAGGTTAGATCCGTGAGTGAATCTGTGATTCTGCAAGCAGCTCACTGCCTGCTTTGCCTGATTTTGGGTAAAAGTTGCTCTTTTTTAAATAAAAAATTCAATATTTACAATATTTACGTACAAGCCATGCCCAGTCAGCAAGCCATGCCCACCCAGTCACATGACCACCAATCCACACCCACAAATTATGCCACACCACAGAACCAATTGTTAAGAAATTTGAATCCCACCCCTACCCAATTCCATAAACATTCTTTATATGTTTTAGCCTCCTGTCCCCTAACCATCTTTGTTACTCTTCTCTGCACTCTTTCTAGAGTCTCAACATGTTTTAATATCATGGGAACCAAAGCTGAATGCCGTATTCCAAGTGTGGTCTGAGCAAGGCCTTATAAAGCGGTATTAACACTTCGCGTGATCTTGATTCTATCCCTCTGTTTATGCAGCCAAGAACCAAAGTATTGTTCAATCTCACGGTGTGTCATGCCCCTGTCGGAGTCTGAATCCGAGGAGGAAGACAAGCAGCTGACAGGGAGCGGGAGTGTGGCTCCGTTGGCTATGGAGGAAACTGGGGAAGGGCAAAGTCCGACTGTGCAGAGCCGGGAAGAGATAGAACGAGGGTGAGGAAGTTCAGAGGAAGACCCAGGCCCACCTCCTCTTCATCCTAGGGCACACAGGAAGGAACGGAGAAGAGAGCAACGTGGGTTGCGTGGCTTATGGGAGAGGAAAGGGCCCTGATTCCCTTCATTAGCCATAGCTGGGAAGAGAGTTTAAAAGAGATGCAAGCTGAGCGCGGCAGCTGCTGGGAACAAACGTGAGTTTATCTTGTGTTGATTTTGGTTATCTGTGTTCCTGGCATCCTCCCAACCATGTTGAGTTACTGCTGTGTCTTCACGTCTGGAATTCCTTCTTTTGCCCTGCCGGACTAATACCTCATTTTGCCATGATCGGACTTATAGTTAGAGTTTTTGTTGACCACGTTTTGGACTTGAATCTCTGCAGCCAACGTCTGTACCTGGGAAGGTTTCCCCCTCCCCCCAGAAGGTAACCAAGACATTGGGGGCAAAGTTGGAGCTAATAAAGGGACTCCTATTGATAGATAATCTATTGATTATCTGACTGTGTTGCCTTTGTGCCACACTCCTTTGGGTCATCACACCATGGTTGAGAATATGCACGCATATTCTTCCATGCAGAAAAATATCTTAAGAACACAGATAGTCCTTGACTTACGATCACAGCTGAGCCCAAAATTTCTCTTGCCAAGCCAGGCAGTTGTTAAAGTGAATTTCGTCCCCCTCTTACAACCTTCCTGGCCAGCATTGTTAAGTGATTCACTGCCACCGTTAAGTTAGTAACGTGGTTGTTAAGTGAATCCGGCTTCCCTGTTGACACAGCTTGTTAGAAGGGTTGCTAAAGGGAATCGTGTGACTTCGGGACACGGCAAAACCGTCGTAAGTAGGAGTCGTTTGCCAAGCACCTGAATTTTGATCACCTGACGGTAGGGATGCCGTCACGGTTGTAAGTGTGAAACTCGGTCCTAAATCCCTTTTTTTCCAGTGCCGTTGCATCTTTAAACGGTCACTAAACAAACAGTTTCTTTTTACACCTTGTCGTTCACCCAACCAAGTTGCAAAAAAAGGGGATAGCAAAAACAGGAATAGTTTACAAAGATCTGGACTGGGGAAGATAAACCTCTGACAGTCAAACAGAACACCTGTATGAAAAGGGGGGGAGTCCCCATCCCCCCAAGAAGACGGGGTTATCCTTAGTTTGCACAAATCACAATGATTCATAACGTGGTTGATCCTTGCACCAAGCTGTTAAAAACTGGCCTTCTTTCAAAGTAGATGCGTGCCTATCTGGTTTTTACATTTTATAATGTGCAAAAATCCCATCCCTCTTGGATACTGAAACTGAGTCTGGCTGGATCCTGCTGATGGCTTAGACAAGTTCTCACTAGGATGATTTGTAGGAACCTGTAGTTCTTCCCAAATCATTCATGTGATCTTTTGATTCCCCTTAATCGATCTTCTCTGTTGTCCTCCCCTTCTTCTACTTCCTTCTCTCTTGCCAAGGCTGCTGCTTCTTCTTCTTCTTCTTCTTCTTCTTCTTCTTCTTCTTCTTCTTCTTCTTCTTCTTCTTCTTCTTCTTCTTCTTCTTCTTCTTCTTCTTCTTCTTCTTCTTCTTCTTCTTCTTCTTCTTCTTCCTCATCTAGGGTCTTGTTTCATCGTGCCCAAGCATTTTTTAACCCCTCTCTCCCTCCCTCTCTCTCCTTTCCCCTTTCTATCTCCCTTTCTATCATCTTTTCCACCTCTACTTCCACCTCCATCATTTCCATCTGATCTCCATCATCTTCACCTCCACCTCCACCATTTTCATCTCCAGTTCCATCTCCCTCATCTCCATCTCTGCCTCCACCTCCATCTTATCTTCATCTCCATCTCCATCTCCATCCCCATTTTCATCTTCAACATCTTCACCTCCACCTCCATCTCCAGTTCCATCTCCATCATCTCCATCTCTACCTCCACCTCCATCTTATCTTCATCTTCATCTTCATCTCCATCCCCATTTTCATTTTCAACATCTTCACCTCCATCTCCATCTCCAGTTCCATCTCCATCATCTCCATCTCTACCTCCACCTCCATCTTATCTTCATCTTCATCTCCATCCCCATTTCCATCTTCAACATCTTCACCTCCATCTCCATCTCCAGTTCAATCTCCATCATCTCCATCTCTACCTCCACCTCCATCTTATCTTCATCTTCATCTTCATCTCCATCCCCATTTTCATTTTCAACATCTTCACCTCCATCTCCATCTCCAGTTCCATCTCCATCATCTCCATCTCTACCTCCACCTCCATCTTATCTTCATCTTCATCTCCATCCCCATTTTCATCTTCAACATCTTCACCTCCATCTCCATCTCCAGTTCCATCTCCATCATCTCCATCTCTACCTCCACCTCCATCTTATCTTCATCTTCATCTTCATCTCCATCCCCATTTCCATCTTCAACATCTTCACCTCCACCTCCACCTCCAGTTCCATCTCCATCATCTCCATCTCTACCTCCACCTCCATCTTATCTTCATCTTCATCTCCATCCCATTTCCATCTTCAACATCTTCACCTCCATCTCCAGTTCCATCTCCATCATCTCCATCTCTACCTCCACCTCCATCTTATCTTCATCTTCATCTTCATCTTCATCTCCATCTCCATCTCCATCCCCATTTCCATCTTCAACATCTTCACCTCCATCTCCATCTCCAGTTCCATCTCCATCATCTCCATCTCTACCTCCACCTCCATCTTATCTTCATCTTCATCTTCATCTCCATCCCCATTTCCATCTTCAACATCTTCACCTCCACCTCCATCTCCAGTTCCATCTCCATCATCTCCATCTCTACCTCCACCTCCATCTTATCTTCATCTCCATCCCCATTTCCATCTTCAACATCTTCACCTCCATCTCCAGTTCCATCTCCCACCATCTCCATCTCTACCTCCACCTCCACCTCCATCTTATCTTCATCTTCATCTCCATCCCCATTTTCATCTTCAACATCTTCACCTCCACCTCCATCTCCAGTTCCATCTCCATCATCTCCATCTCTACCTCCACCTCCATCTTATCTTCATCTCCATCCCCATTTTCATCTTCACCATCTTCACCTCCATCTCCAGTTCCATCTCCCATCATCTCCATCTCTACCTCCACCTCCATCTTATCTTCATCTCCATCCCCATTTCCATCTTCAACATCTTCACCTCCATCTCCATCTCCAGTTTCATCTCCATCATCTCCATCTCTACCTCCACCTCCATCTTATCTTCATCTTCATCTTCATCTCCATCCCCATTTCCATCTTCAACATCTTCACCTCCATCTCCATCAATTCCATCTCTACCTCCACCTCCATCTTATCTTCATCTTCATCTTCATCTTCATCTCCATCCCCATTTTCATCTTCAACATCTTCACCTCCATCTCCATCTCCAGTTCCATCTCCATCATCTCCATCTCTACCTCTACCTCCATCTTATCTTCATCTCCATCCCCATTTCCATCTTCAACATCTTCACCTCCATCTCCAGTTCCATCTCCATCATCTCCATCTCCATCTCTACCTCCACCTCCATCTTATCTTCATCTTCATCTTCATCTCCATCCCCATTTTCATCTTCAACATCTTCACCTCCATCTCCATCTCCAGTTCCATCTCCATCATCTCCATCTCTACCTCCACCTCCACCTCCAGTTCCATCTCCATCATCTTCTTCTCCCCCTCCATTTCCATTGTCATCTTCAACTCCATCCCCACCCTCACCTCAATCTCCATCTGGCAACTGGTTCATATTTATGATGGTCCCAATGTCCCGGGGGGCTGTCACATTTTGCAACTTTCTGACAAGCAAAGTCTATGGGGAAGCCAGATTCTCTTAACAACTGTGTTGCTAATTTAACAACTGCAGTGATTCGCTAAACAACTTGGCAAGAAAAATTGTAAAATGGGGTAAATGTCACCTAACAAGAGTCTCGCTTAACAATGTAGATTTTGGTCCCTTCCAAATCTGGTATTCTGTCCTGTCCTATCATATTCTATATTTTATATTTTATTCTATATTTTCTATTCCTCTATTCTATATTTTTTATTCCTCTTTTCTTTTCTTTTCTTTTCTTTTCTTTTCTTTTCTTTTCTTTTCTTTTCTTTTCTTTTCTTTTCTTATTCTACTCTACTCTACTCTACTCTACTCTACTCTATTCTGTTCTATTCTCCATCTTCCATCTTCTCTTCTCTTCTCTTCTCTTCTCTTCTCTTCTCTTCTCTTCTCTTCTCTTCTCTTCTCTTCTCTCCTCTCCTCTCCTCTCCTCTCCTCTTCTCTCGTCTTCAACAAGATCAGTTCATTCTAAATTCAGGTAGGGATCTCAACTGCACATGTGTCAATGGCTGAGTTTCCATTACAGACAGCTCTCTGGTCTGTATTCCTCTCCTGATTCAAAAACCACTTGCATCTGTGGAATGGAAGAAGCACACAGGGTCAGGCCTTATATCTTTTTAAACTACATACATAAATTTTCTAGGCATTCTGCAACAAGCTTTTTTTTAAATCCTGAAGTTTTTCGCTCTCTGCTTCTTGACTTATAAGTTATCTTGGTAATTCTTCGCTTTTTAAGGCAATGTTTTATCAGGTAAGAAAAATAAGGAGCAGGAGGAAGAGAAGGGGAAGGAGGAGGAGGAAGAAGAGGAAAAGGAGAAGGAGGAGAAAGATGGATGGAAGGAAGGAAGAAAGGACTACAAGGAAGAAAGGAAGAAAGGAAGGGAAAGAGAGTACAAGGAAGAAAAGAAGAAGGAAGGAGGGAGGGAGGGAGGGAGGGAGGGAGGGAAGGAAGGAAGGAGGGAGGGAGGGAGGGAGGGAGGGAGGGAGGGAAGGAAGGAAGGAAGGAAGGAAGGGAAGGAGACTAAAAGGAAGGAAGGAAGGAAGGAGTGAGGGAGAGAAGGAAGGAAAGGAAAGAGACTGAAAGGAAGGAAGCAGGAAGAGAGGGAAGGAAGGAGGAAAGGAAAGAAGGAAAGGGGACTATAAGGAATGAAGGAAGAAAGGAAAGTTTGAGAAATCTGGAAGGAAGGAGGCAAAATGTACCCCTTTTTGCTTCCTGGGCAAAGCAGTAAGACAGCAAGCAGGATTCTGGCACAGCTGATCATCGGAACAGCTGATCGTTGGGAGGGGAAAAAAGAAATACTTTAAGGAGTGACTGGACGCGGGAGAACGCAGTCAGCTATGTCGGGCATGCATGCGATGATTTGCCGGTTCTCCAAACTGTGCAGAATCATAACAACCGGTTCCGTAGAACCGGGGTGAACCGGTAGAATACCACCCCTGTTCGTGGGTCCAACCAAACAACTAAACTCAACTAGTCCTTTGCAACAAGCTGGAGGCATGCAGTCCAGTTCTCTGAACCGTGGCCATAAATCCCAAGAAAAAAAGAAAAAGAAAAAGTAAAAAAAATTACATGCCCCCATTAAAATGTATACATACTGGTACAATTATTAGATGCTTGGATTTTTGTCCAAGAGAGATTTAATTCTCCCTTTCTCTCTTTTTTTTGGCAGCCTACCAAAGAGCTTAAGTTAAAAATCATCTGAATGGGGAGAAGTGTTTAATGGAGGTTGAGATATACAGCCCCAGCGTCTGTTTCCTTTCAACAGTGTGGAATATTTCTTCACCAATGAAATGAGGAGGAAGGGTGATTTTCTTAAGCCATTATTTCTTCCTAAAAACCTCCCTTCCCCCCTCTTTCTCCTTTTCCTTCTTCCCTTCCCTCTGCTTTACTCTTGCTTTCCCTTCTCCTCCTCCTTCTTTCCTTTCACGTTCCTTCCTTTCCTTCCTTCCCCTTTATTCTTCTCCTTCTCCTCTCCCTTTCCTTTCTTCCTCCTGCTCTGTCTCTCCTTCCTTCCTTCCTTCCCCTTTCCTTTCTTTCTTCTTTTCCTTCCCTCCTTCCTTCCTTCATCCCTCCCTCCTTCCCCCCCTTTCTTTTTTTCCTTTCTTTGCCTCTCCTTTTTCTTCTCCTTCCTTCTTTCATCCTTTCTTTATTCTCCTCCTCCTTCCCTTTTTCTTCTCTTTCTCCCCTTTTCCTTTCTTCCTATTGCTGCTATCTCCTCCATTCCCTTCTCTTTCCTTTCTCTCTTCTTTTCCTTCTCTCCTGCTCCCTCCTTTTTTCTTTTCTTTGCTTCTCCTCCTTCCTTCCTTCACCCTTCCTTTCCCTCCTTCCCCTTTCTTCTTCTCCTCCTCCCCTATTCCTTTCTTCCTCCTTAGCCTTCTCTCTCTCTCTCCTTCCCTTTCTTCTTTTCCTTCTCTCCTTCTTTCATTCCTTCTTTCCTTCCTTCTCCCTCCCCCTTCTGGTCCTCCCTCCCTCCCTCATTTCCTTTTTTACTTCTTTCTCTGCTTCTCCTTCTCCTTCCTTCTTCCCCTTTTCCTTCCTTCCTTCTTCTTCTATCACTTTCTTTCTTTAGTTTCCATCCATGGCTTCTTGTCTTGGAGGAATGATTTACAGAGAAAGCCTTTTTTTTCTTTATCTGACCCCTGGCCCATAATTCTCAAAATTATGGCTTCAGCAGAGCCTGGTTCTCTCAGAGCAAAAATTAAGCCTTAGTATAACAGACAAGAATTTGAATTATGAATTGAGGTATCATAAATTATACAGAAATGTATTACACTGAATCAGGCTGAGGGCCCCTTTAGGCTAACAATCTGAACGACTAGAAAATTCACAACTTTAAATGGGAGGGAACAGCCCTCCAGTGTGGTGCCTTACAAGGTTTTGTTGTCATTGTTGTTGTTGTTATTATTATTATATGAAATTTGTCTCTGCATTCTCTGTCATGGTCTGAGCTGGGACCAGCCCTGGCAATTTTGGGATGGGAGACCACAAGGAAATCCTTCAGCCATACACTCAAGGGTGGGATTCTACCAGTTCGGACCGGTTTTATAGAATTGGTTGTTGTTATTCTGCGCAGTTTGGAGAACTGGCAATTCATGCCCCTCACTGTCTTACTACTTGTTCCAGGACAAGGGTCTCCAACCTTGGCAACTTTAAGACTTGTGGACTTCAACTCCCAGAATTCCTCAGCCAGCAAAGCTGGCTGAGGAATTCTGGGAGTTGAAGTCCACATGTCTTAAACTTGCTAAGGTTGGAGACCCCTGGTCCAGGAGGTTTCCCTGAGGCCCAGTAGGCAAAAAGGGGCACACATGGTTGGGGTGTGTGTGGGGAGGATTAGGGGGGTTGTTATGCGCCCCTCCCCGAGCCCCATTTTTTGTCTTCCTGGGCCCCAGGGAAGACTTCTAGGAGCAACAATGCCTCCCATGAGGCTTGCCTGAGGCCCAGGAGGTAAATAAAATGGGGGGAAGTTTGCAAAAAAAGAGAAGAAGCCACACCCACTCAGTCACATGGCCATGCTCACCTAGCCACGCCCACAGAACCTCAGGGGTGGGATTCAATTTTTTTTAACAACCGGTTCTGTAGGCGTGGCTTAGTTGGTGGTCATGTGACTGGGTGGACGTGGCTTGGTGGTCATGTTATGGGCTGGGCGCGGCCACTTAACATCATTCACATCGAGGCACGCATCTTCTCACCTGGCCTCTCGTGACTGTGGGGATACTGCAACAGACGTAAGTGTGAAAAAGGGTCATAAGTCACTTTTTTTCAGTGCCATTGTAACTTTGAATGGTCACTCCACACAAGCAAAGTACCAGCAAAGGAGGAGAAACAATACTCCAGAGACGTTCCTGAGACAGGAAGTCCAGTCCTGCCAAGAATGTAATAAGAGTTAAGGGAGAGGCAGTTTCTGTCAGCAACACCAGAATGTTACCTTCCTGCCTTCCTTACAGGATTAGCCCAGTAATTTCTTCTAACAACCGGTTCTCCGAACTGCTTAGAAGGTTAACAACCAGTTCTAGCGAATAGGTGCGAGCTGGTAGAATCCCACCCCTGCCACTCCTGCGTACACTAGGTAGATTGAGAAACCCAAACCAAAACATAATAAATGAAGAAAAATCTGGAAAATGGCAAAAAAAAAAAAAAATCACCCATACAAGACCAATTTGTCAGAAGTGCTTGGAGTCCTTTGATAATACCTTTACTTTTTAAATTTTGAATATCTTCGATGGGAAAACAGAACTGGAGCAAAAAGATGTATTAGTTAGGGATTATTTTTAAAATACAGGTAGCCTACCATGGTTCATTTAGTGACCGTTCAAAGTTACAATGGCATTGAAAAGAAAGTGACTTGTTATGGCCATTTTTTGCACTTACGACCGCTGCAGCCTCCTGCAGCCATACAATCAAAATCCGGGTGCTTGGCAATTGATTCATAGTTATGATGGTCACAGTGTCCCTGGGGGGTCACATGATCCATTTTTGCGACCTTCTGACAAGCAAAGTCAATGGGGGAAGCCAGATTCACTTAACGATCATGTGACTCACTTAACAAAAGCAATGATTCACTTAACAAATGTTGCAGGAAAGGTCACAAAATGGGACAAAATTCACTTAATAGGTTTTTCACTTTGGGGGTCAGTTGTCATCATAAGTTGAGGACTACCTGTACACTAGTAACAATGATAGGAAAAACAATTAAAAGTGATCCTCAAATCACCTGAAAATACCCTCTACCATTGTGTTTTTCTTTTTTCTTTTTATTCTTATTCTTCTCTCTATGACAATATTTCACGTGATCATTTGAAGATCGATGGACTTCAACTCCCAGAATCCCCTAGCCAGCCATGGGGAATTCTGGGACTTGAAGCCCATAGAACTTCCAGTGGTCCAAAATTAAGAAACGCTGCTCTATAGTAAAGGAATATATTTATTTTATTTCATTTATTGAACAGCTGTATGTAACTACCCAAAATTTCACGTAGCAAATCCTGACAGCGTGCAACAGATATGATGTATGTCTCTGCACATTGTATAATATTTGTGTTGAACTGCATTCTGTTGTGTAGATTTGTTTTGTGTTTTTTTATTGTTACCATTTGACTCTGGTGCCATCTGTTTTAAATTAGGAATAAGCCAGAACCTTGCACTGTTTAGCTATGTGTTTATAGAGTCCAGCCTCAGGAAAAACACTTGGTTTCTGCTTGCGAACAATGTTCACAAACCGTGCTATAGTTTGAGACAACTTTCTTCCCGTGTTTAAGATTATAATTGACCCAGAGAATGGGAGAGCTACAAAAATAAGAAGACGGTGCAGTTAAAGCCAGAAAATTGTTAAAGCCAGAACCTTTAGGAACAAGAAATACTAAATGCACAGGTACAGAATAGGTGATACCTTGCTCAATAGAAGTAACTGTGAGAGGGATCTTGGAATCCTAGTAGACAACCATTTAAATATGAGCCAGCTGTCTGCAGCGGCTGCCAAAAAAGCCAACATAATCCTAGGCTGCCTTAACAGAGGGATAGAATCAAGATCGCATGAACTGTTAATACCTTGATAAGACCACACATAGAATACAATGCAAATTTCTTCATGAGGATAAATGAGGATTGATGGCTAAAAGACACGTTAAGGACAATGCTAGAACTGTGTTGGATATTTTGGAATGAAAATAAATATATGAAAATAGCAGAAGAAAACATATTTATTATTAGGAAGAAGGTAAAATACCTGGTGTCGCTATGACAACTACTAATTGAATGTTATCTTTTATTGTGCCTGAAAGCAGACTTGTATATTTATTTGTTGGGAAATGTGATGTAACAAAGATGTGATGTAACAAAACAAACCATTCAGTTTTGGTCACCACAATATAAAGAAGATCTTGAGAGTTTGGAAAAAGTCCAGAGAAGAGCAACCAAGAGGATTAGGGGGCTGGAGGATAAAACATACGAAGAACGGTTGCAGGAATTAGGTAGGTCCAGTTTAATGAAAAGAAGGACTAGGGGTGACATGATAGCAGTATTCCTGTTATGAACTAATAAAGGCGTTTAATAAAGTTTTAACAACCTTAAGTAAAAAGCAGGGTTCTAATCCTGCACTTCTGATTGGCCGATAATAGCGACATCGGATTGGTCCTTTCTGGGAAGTCTGATTGGCTGTTAATGGGCCAACTCTCATTGGTTCAAGGGTTAAATACTTCCATGCTTTTCATTGGCTAATAGGACAGCAGCCAACCCTATAAAAGGGCTGCTGCTGCCCTAGGTGATTGCTCTGTTCAGTACGCTTAATAAAGAGTTGAAGTTCACTGTTCACTGCCTCGTCTCCGCTCCTTGCGCCCATGCGCAGAACTTAACAATTCCAATATCTCAAGGGTTGCCACGAGCTATTCTCCAACGCACCTGAAGGCAGGACAAGAAGCAGTGGATGGAAACTAATGAAAGAGAGAAGCAACCTAAACTAAGCAGAAATTTCCTGACAGTGAGAACAATTTACCAGTGGAACAGTTTGCCTTCAGAAGTTGTGAATGCTCCAACATATACCGTAGATTTAAAACCAGAAATATTTTTGTTAGGTAGGTATTTTGCCAGAAAAATATAATAAAGGGAATATATATTTCATACTGCATGTTTTGATGGCAGTGAGAATTGTATTTGCACAATATGGGGAAAATGAGGAAACTCCTTCAGATGAAAATATAACCAAAAAAAGATTAGACTGTGCTGAAATATATAGGTTAACATTAAAGATAAAGGATAAAGAAGATGCAGGATATTTTTTAACTTGGGATTTCTTTTACCAATGGTTAGATAATAAAAATAGAAATTAGAAATGGAAAGAATACTATTATATAAAAGCAAAGAATATTGCCATCACTATTATTAAGTATATATAAAATGACCCAGATAATTCACTGTTTATTACTTACAAACGTTAAAGAAAAATGTCCAAATAAAAATAATCAAAAAAGAAGTTGTGAGTGTTCCATCACTGGATGTTTTCAGAAGAGACTGAACAGCCGTTTCTCTGAAATAGTTTAGGATCTCCTGCTTGGGCAGAGGGTTAGACTAGATGGTCTCCCGATGTCTCTTCCAACTCTTATTCTGATTGTGACTAATGATTCAGAAAGTTTCTAAATAACGTGAGGGAAAATAAATGAAGAAACTGAAATTTTCTCCATCTCCAATATACATGGAAAATGTCCTCCAGCTGCTTTTAACAGCTGGAATAATCTGATTTACAAATTCTCCCTGACGTTGGAAATCTAAGGTCATGAGACTGTCCTTAAGGATTGAGGCCCATCTTCCAATATTGCTTAAAAATATAGTTGAAGATGCCCCAGATTCAGTTTTCCTCCAGTTTCTTCTGGGAAAGGAAAGGAAAGGAAAGGAGAGGAAGAATGCACGTGACTGAGACAAGAGAAAATGATGACTTACTGGAAAATAGTTCTGCAGACAACTTTAGTCCATGTGCATCTGGCAAAAAGCAGGGATGTTTTGTTTTTTCCCCCCCTTGCATTGTTCTGGCCGTCCCAGGAGTTGCACACCCAGCTGGGGAAGTGAATAACAGGTGGGGCTTTCAACCACGAGTCAGGCTCTGCTTGCAAGAATAAATGATGGAAGGTATCCAAAGGAGCTACTACAGACCAAGTGCTTCCCTTCACTTGTCTGGTCAGAAAAAGAAAAAAAAAAGGTGTTTTGTGAAAACAAGAGAATTGCATTTAGCCAGTCCAGCAGCTGAGAGCCTGAAGCGGCCAAGGCAGGGCTGAGATTCTACCGGTTTGGACCGGTTGAAATGAACCGGATGTTAAAGTTACAGCTGGTTCACCGAACCAGTATTTCAACCGACCGGCTGGCCTTGCTCACCCCACCTCTCCCTTCCCAGGAGTAGCCATGTGGCCCATTTTCAATGGAAGTAAGTGCAGGATCCATGCAGAGGCTCTGGCAGGGGTGAAAATGGGCCTTCCGGAAGGGCAGTGAACCGGTTGCTGGGATTTTTGAATCTCACTCTTGGGTTTAGGTGATGCTGAACTACATTTCCTGAATGTGCTGAAGAAGGAATGGTCCAACTTACCGTGGCCAACTCACTACCGCCAACTGGCCAAAGCCCCCAAAGGCCAGACAAGGAAGAATGGATGGAAACCGAACAAGGACAGAGATTCAACCTGGAAATAAGGAGGAACTTTCTGACAGGGAGAAAAACCAACCCATGGAACAGAAGTTGCCTTCAGAAGTGGTGAGAGCTTCATCCCTGGAGGCTTTCAAGAAGAGACTGGACTGCCATCGGTCAGAAATGGTGCAGTTTCCTGCTTGGGTGGGGGGCTGGACTAGATGACCTCCAAGATCTCTTCCAACTCTGTTAATCTATATCTGTATCTGTAACATGCTGTGGGACAATTTAACAGTTCAATTTAATTATTTACAATAAATAAAAAATATTTCAATCTATTCCACCGTTTCTTTGATATTAGGGTAACTCTTGTCCCACAACAAATTGTCTCATGGCAAGTTGGCCATGGTAATTTGACTGTGACAAGTTGGCCATGGTGAATTGGTCATGGTGTGTTGGCCATGGTGAATTGGCCATGTTGAATTGACCATGGTGTGTTGGCCATGGTGAATTGGTCATGGTGAGTTGGCCATGTTAAGTTGGCCATGGTGTGTTGGCCATGGTGAATTGGCCATGTTGAATTGACCATGGTGTGTTGGCCATGGTGAATTGACCATGGTGTGTTGGCCATGGTGAATTGGTCATGGTGAGTTGGCCATGTTAAGTTGGCCATGGTGTGTTGGCCATGGTGAATTGGCTATGTTGAATTGACCATGGTGTGTTGGCCATGGTGAATTGACCATGGTGTGTTGGCCATGGTGAATTGGTCATGGTGAGTTGGCCATGTTAAGTTGGCCATGGTGTGTTGGCCATGGTGAATTGGCCATGTTGAATTGACCATGGTGTGTTGGCCATGGTGAATTGGTCATGGTGAGTTGGCCATGTTAAGTTGGCCATGGTGAATTGGCCATGTTGAATTGACCATGGTGTGTTGGCCATGGTGAATTGACCATGGTGTGTTGGCCATGGTGAATTGGTCATGGTGAGTTGGCCATGTTAAGTTGGCCATGGTGTGTTGGCCATGGTGAATTGGCTATGTTGAATTGACCATGGTGTGTTGGCCATGTTGAATTGACCATGGTGTGTTGGCCATGGTGAATTGGTCATGGTGAGTTGGCCATGTTAAGTTGGCCATGGTGTGTTGGCCATGGTGAATTGGCCATGTTGAATTGACCATGGTGTGTTGGCCATGGTGAATTGACCATGGTGTGTTGGCCATGGTGAATTGGTCATGGTGAGTTGGCCATGTTAAGTTGGCCATGGTGTGTTGGCCATGGTGAATTGGCTATGTTGAGTTGGCCATGTTGACTTGGCCATGTTGAATTGTCATAGACACTGCGAAGGAAGCCTGCCTCATAGTAAGGGCTATTGGGATGTAGTTTTGCAACATCAGACCATAATGACTTCACATCAGGACTGGGTTTATCAGTTCTCCTCTGTTCAGGCTGACCAAGAAATCTTCTTGCTCATAGCAAAAGTTCCTACACCAGAATCTAGGATGAAGGTCATAAACTGGGTGATGGTGGTCAATAAGAATAAAGCTGGATGGGACCTCGGAGATCTTCTATTCCAAGCCCCTTCTCAAGGAGGAGATCCTGTACCATTCCAGACAAATGGATGTCCAGTCTCTTCTTAAAAAACTCCTGTGATAGAGCACCCACAACTTTCTGGTGGCAAGTCATTCCACAGATTAATTGTTCTCACTGTTAGGAAGTTCCTCCTTAATTCCAGGTTGCTTCTCTCCTGGATAAGTTTCCATCCATTGTTTTCCTTGTTTCTTGTCTTGTCTTCAGGTGCTTGGGCAAAGAAGTTGACCCTCTCTTCAAGTTAAGATGATGGTAATGACCTTGCAACCTCTTCATTCACATGGGATGGTGCTTCCCTCACACACACAGCTGTGGCCAAAATCTTGATTTTATTTGGATCTTCAACGCCACATAGATGCCCCAATTGAGCCAAGATCCAGGATGAAGATGGTCAGGTCTGCAGAAAATCAGTTAAAAAAAAAAAAAAATTAACTACAGGCCTAGGTTTTTTTTTCCTCGGGCCCAGGTTTCATCAGTCTTACCTCTCCTTCACCCCAGGAGCATATAAACCAATCAAAGGCTTATGGGAGTCCAGGAAGGTTGTTATCCCTGGGCCTTCTTGGTGGCTTAATTTGCTGGACCACCAGCAGCGCACATCTGTCCTAAGGTAAATACACGGCTTTGATGCAGACACTGCTCAAATTATGAAAACCCAGAAATATTTCCTTTTCATCCTGGGACTCTTTCCCAAGACTCCTTCTGCAACCCGCCTGGAAAAATCGGAGGTTGTGCGCAGTGAGAAGTTTGCTCTTCAACTTTCTCAAGATGGTCTTTTGGTCGGCTTAGTGATAACGTTTGAAGGGAATAACAGAGCGGGAGGAGACCTGGAAGGTCTTCTAGTCCAGCCCCCTGCTTAGGCAGGAAACCCTGCACCACTTCAGACAAAGGCTTATCCAATCTCTTCTTTAAAAATTTCCAGTGTTGGAGCAGGCACAACTTCTGGAGGCCAGTGGTTCCACTGGTTAATTGTCCTCGCTCTCAGGAAATATCTCCTTAGTTGTAGATTGCTTCCTTCTTTGATCAGTTTGCATCTGTTGCTTCTTGTCCTGCCTTCTGGTGTTTTGCAGAATAGGTTGACCCTCTCTTCTTTGTAGCAGCCCCTGAGATATTGGAAGATTGTTAGCAAGTTGTTCCATGCACCAAAGACAAATTCCTTGGGTGTCCAATCACACTTGGCCAATAAAGAATTCCATTCTATTCCTTTCTTTATTCTATTCTATTCCTTTCTTATTCTATTCTATTCCAATATCTATTCCAATATCTATTCTATTCCATATTTCTATTATATTCTATTCCTTTCTTTATTCTATTCTATTCTATTCCTTTCTTATTCTATTCTATTCTATTCTATTATTCTAATTCTATTCTATTCTATTCCTTTCTTATTCTATTCTATTCCAATATCTATTCCAATATCTATTCTATTCCATATTTCTATTATATTCTATTCCTTTCTTTATTCTATTCTATTCTATTCTATTCCTTTCTTATTCTATTCTATTCAAATATCTATTCAAATATCTATTCTATTCCATATTTCTATTCTATTCTATTCCTTTCTTTATTCTATTCTATTCTATTCTATTCCTTTCTTATTCTATTCTATTCTATTCTATTCTATTCTATTCTATTCTATTCTATTCTATTCTATTCTATTATTCTAATTCTATTCTATTCTATTCTATTCTATTCCTTTCTTATTCTATTCTATTCCAATATCTATTCCAATATCTATTCTATTCCATATTTCTATTCTATTCTATTCCTTTCTCTATTCTATTCTATTCTATTCTATTCTATTCTATTCTATTCTATTCTATTCTATTCTATTCTATACAATTCTATTCTATTCCTTTCTCATTCTGTTCTATTCTTTTTCCCAATGCTATTCTATTCTATTTCTATTCTATTCCTGTTCTATTCTATTCTATTCTATTTCTATTTCTATTTCTATTTCTATTTCTATTTCTATTTCTATTTCTATTTCTATTTCTATTTCTATTCCTATTCCTATTCTATTCCTTTCTTATTCTATTCTATTCTATTCTATTCTATTCTATTCTATTCTATTCTATTCTATTCTATTCTTCTAATTCTATTCTATTCTATTCCTTTCTTATTCTATTCTATTCCAATATCTATTCCAATATCTATTCGATTCCATATTTCTATTCTATTCCTTTCTTTATTCTATTCTATTCCTTTCTTATTCTATTCTATTCAAATATCTATTCAAATATCTATTCTATTCCATATTTCTATTCTATTCTATTCTATTCCTTTCTTTATTCTATTCTATTCTATTCTATTCCTTTCTTATTCTATTCTATTCTATTCTATTCTATTATTCTAATTCTATTCTATTCTATTCCTTTCTTATTCTATTCTATTCCAATATCTATTCCAATATCTATTCTATTTCATATTTCTATTCTATTCTATTCTATTCTATTCTATTCTATTCTATTCTATTCCTTTCTCATTCTGTTCTATTCTTTTTCCCAATGCTATTCTATTCTATTTCTATTCTATTTCTATTCTATTCCTTTCTTTATTCTATTCTATTCCTTTCTTATTCTATTCTATTCCAATATCTATTCCAATATCTATTCTATTCCATATTTCTATTCTATTCCTTTCTTTATTCTATTCTATTCTATTCTATTCTATTCTATTCTATTCTATTCTATTCTATTCCTTTCGCATTCTGTTCTATTCTTATTCCTTTCTCATTCTGTTCTATTCTTATTCCCAATGCTATTCTATTCTATTCTATTTCATTCTATTCTATTTCTATTCCTATTCTATTCATTGATGAATGATTCTAACTGTCAGGAAATTTCTGGTCAGTTCTAAGTTGCTTCTCTCCTGGATTAGTTTCCACCCATCGGTCGTCTGCTGGTATCTTGGGTAGGGCAGGCCTGGTTCCAAGGAGAAGCTTGGCTCAGGAATCCCGTCGGTGAGGGATACCTAAACCAAAGAATCTGAGCCAAGCAAGGATCAGGGAGGCAGGTTTATAACGAGGAGAGACTTAGAATAATGTATAATAGAAGCTGGAAGGGACCTTGGAGGCCTTCTAGTCCAACCCCCTGCCCAAGCAGGAGACCCTACCTCATTTCAGACAAGTGGCAGTCCAGTCTCTTCTTGAAAGCCTCCACTGATGGGGCACCTGCCTCTTGGCAATAGTGAGAGCCCAGTTCCTATCTAACCACAGGTGTTCAAGCACTCACCTGAAGTTGGGTTCACCTTGAAGGTGTATGGAGATTCTCGGTCATCCTGGTCATGCTTTTTCCACAGGCAACTGGACTTTCTGGACCAGAAAGTCTTTTGAAAAAGCACCTTCAAGGCACCTTTACTTCTCATACAGTTAGCCATTTTTTTCACCCCAACCACAATTGGGGTGAACAACTCAATCACTAAGTGGGAAATTGCGTGATTGTGACAGGACGTATAATTTTACTTCAGTTTCCCTTTTCCCCTTGCTCCCCTCCTTTGGGAATGCTTAACCTAGGATTGGGATAATTAGCAAGAGAATTAATGTTTCTATTCATATTCATTGGAGAGAAAGGGATTACAGAAGAGCAAACAGGAAAACTACCATCAAAGCTGAGACCAGCCACAGCATAGAAACACTCATGGGTGGGATTAACATTTCTTAACAACCGGTTCTGTGGATGTGACTTGCTAACTGGGCATGGCTTGGTGGTCATGTGACTGGCTGGGAGTGGCTTGTAGGTAAATATTATAAATATTGATGTAAATATTGATTTTTTTTATAAAAAAAAAAAGAGAAACTTTGATCCAAAATCAGGCAAAGCAGGCAGGCAGATTGAGTTGCTTGCAGAATCACAGATTCACTCAGAGATCTACCATTCTGCAATTGGCTACCTGAGTCTGCACTGGAAAGCAGAAGCTTCAGTCCTAAGGAAAGTTCAGCTCTGCTTTTAGATTAACTAGAAAGCAAGAAATCTAACGATTTCCTGATTTCTAGCTAATCTAAATCTCCCGGCACAGCAGAACTAAAATCTTATGGTATCTCTGGACACCATAGCCAGAGGACTAGAAACATGATTTCTTCAAGCCAAAAAGCAAGAACAAATATGTTTTTAATTTAGATTTCAGTTTAGCCAGGAGTTGATTATATAATCATTCAACTAAAATCTTACGGTATCTCTGGACAACTGCATAACTGGATAGAAGCATTTCTGTCAAACAGACAACAAATGGCCAAAATTGGGAGCATCCTATCAAATTCTGTACCTGTCAATAGTGGTGTCCCCCAAGGCAGTGTTCTAGGACCAACTCTCTTCATACTCTACATAAATAACCACTGTGATCATATTAAGAGCAACTGCGTTCTTTTCGCTGATGATGTAAAGCTATTCAACACCACAGACAATACTGCTACTCTTCAAAAAGACCTTGACTATGTGTCAGAATGGTCAAACAAATGGCAACTTCAAATCTCAACAAATAAATGCTCTGTCCTACCTATTGGCAAAAAATATATATCAGAAAATAAAATACAAGCTGAATAGTCAAGACCTTGTTGATGATCCAGGCTCTGTAAAGGACCTTGGAATACTCATCTCTAATGATCTAAGTGCTAGAGCCCACTGTAACTACATAGCCAAAAAGGCATTAAGAGTTGTCAACCTAATCCTACGTAGCTTTTTCTCCGGTAATATCACTCTACTAACTAGAGCATACCAAACATTTGCTAGACCAATACGCGAATACAGCTCATCAGTCTGGAACCCACATTACGTATCTGATATTAACACAGTTGAGAAAGTCCAGAAATATTTCATAAGAAGAGTTCTCCGCTCCTCTACTTGTTGTAGAATACCTTATGCCACCAGACTCGAAATTCTAGACCTAAAAAATCTAGAACTACGCCACCTTCGGTCTGATTTAAGTATAGTGTATAAAATCATACATTGCAATGTCCTACCTGTCAATGAATACTTCAGCTTCAACCATAACAACATAAGAGCAAACAATAGATACAAACTCAAGGTTAATCGCACCAAACTTGGTTGCAGGAAATGCGACTTCAGCAACTGAGTGGTCAATGTCTGGAATACTCTACTTGATTCTGTGGTTTCTTCCCCAAACCCCAAAAACTTTAACCTTAGACTGTCTACTATTGACCTCACCCCTTTCCTAAGAGGTCTGTAGGGGCCTGCATAAGCGCACCAATCGTGCCTACCATCCCTGTCCTATTGTTTCTTTTATTTTTCTTATATGTATCCATGTATTCATAACTATGTTTATACTTATACCGTCCCTGTCCTATGGTTTCTTTTATTTTTCTTATATGTATCCATGTATTCATAACTATGTTTTTACTTATACCGTCCCTGTCCTATGGTTTCTTTTATTTTTCTTATATGTATCCATGTATTCATAACTATGTTTTTACTTATACCGTCCCTGTCCTATGGTTTCTTTTATTTTTCTTATATGTATCCATGTATTCATAACTATGTTTTTACTTATACGAATTATCTTGTAAGTAATTGACAAAAATAAATAAATAAAATAAATAAATGACATAAAAAATGGTTATGCGGGGGGAGGAAAAATAGCAATTTAACAAATGCAGGCAAGTTTGATGGCATGCATGCCAGGTAAGGAGTGAATGAGGAGGGAGGGGCAAGGCCAGCCAGTAGTCGATTTGCCAGTTCTCCAAACTGCGCAGAATCATAACAACCAGTTCTACAGGTTGAGTCCAACCAGGTAGAATCCCATCTCTGGAAATACTCAAATTGGATTGGAAGAGGTGGAGAGACCTGATCCCCAAGAGTTGGACTTGACTGAATGTTGTCGTTGTCATCATCATCAGGGAGGAGCACAATAGAGAATGCACATTGAAAGGAACAAAGAGGCTCCTGCCATTTGTCTAACCATCTGCCAAGGCAAACAAAAGCCAAAGATGTGAAACCTATTAAACTCTTGTCAGTCACAGGCAGCAGCGGGCAGTTAGCTAATTATAGGTAGTACTATTGCTTAGCAATAGTTAGTTGTTACAATGAAGGCCTTGGGGCTGCTTACTCTTGTTACAATTAGCCTTGGGGCTACTTAAAAATTGGTTCCAAGGTTCTAACGGTCAGTTCCCCTGTAGTCATGTGACTGAATTTTGGGTGCTCAGTGACATGACACATTTACAGCCATTTGCAATGTCTTATGGTCATGTTTGCTTCACAATTCCTTCCTTTGTTCCTTCCTCCCTCTCACCATTTCCTTCCTTCCCTTTCTCCTTTCCCCCCTCCCTTCCCCCCTCCCCTTCCTTCTTCCCTCCCTCTCTCTTACCTTCCTTCTCTTCCCCCTCCCTCTCCTTCTCTTCCTCTTCTCCTTCCTCCCATCCTTCTTTCCTTCCACCTCCTGATTTCCTTCCTTCCCCTCCCTCCTCCCATTTCATCCCTCCCCCTCCTTCCCTCCCTCCCTCAATTTCCTTCCTTCTCTTCCCCTCCCTCTCCTTCCTCTTCTCTCTTCTCCTTCCTCCCATCCTTCTTTCCTTCCACCTCCTGATTTCCTTCCTTCCTTCCCTTCCCTCCTCTCATTTCCTCCCTCCCCCTCCTTCCCTCCCTCTCCCCATTTCCTTCCTTCTCTTCCCCTCCCTCTCCTTCTCTTCTCCTTCCCTCCTCTCCTTACTCCCTCCCTTCCTTTCCCCTCCCTCCTGATTTCTTACCTTCCTTCCCTTCCTCCCTCATTCTCATTTTATCCCTTCCCTTTCTCGCCTTCCTTCCTCCCTTCCTCTGACTGTGTGCCAGGCATCCTTAAAACCATTTGCAAAGTTACTTCCGGTCTTGAAGCCTCTTTCTAAATGTTCCCATATGGTTTATATCATCGGAGGTTGCCAGAGTAATAGCACATCATTAGGGACCTCAGATCGGAGTGCAATGCATCCATGAAAAATGGAATTGCAGCCCTCCTAAAGCTATTCTTTGCCTTAATTACAGCTGGGCTGGGAAATGGTGGACTCGGGGTAAAGAGATCTTGTAGCAAAGGAGAAACAGAAGGAGAAGTCAACTGTGATTAGTCATGTTCCTTGTGTGCCTAAGGGAAGCCCTTCCTTTTGTATGCAAAAGCTTTGGATTGCATTTGGATGCCGGGAATGCTGAAATGGCCAGACCAGTTTTAGGTTACGGCTGGGCCCATGGAAAAAGTCAGAATAATGGAGAGCAACAGCAAATATCAAACAAATGGTGGAGAGAAACAAAACAGGTCACGGGTTTGGAGTTGTTTTTTTTTTTTTTAAGTATTTGTTTGCTGCCTTTATTTAACAAAACAGAATAAAGAGAGAGAAAGAAGGGAGAAAAAGAAAAGAAGAAAGAAAGAGGAAGGAAGGGAAAAAAGAAAAAAGGAGGGAGAGAAGGAATGGAGGGAGAAAGAAAGAAAGAAAAAGAAAGGGAGGGAGGAAGGGAGGGAGGAAGAAAAGGGGAGAGAGTATGAAAAGAAAGAAAAGGGGAAAGAAGGAAAGAGAAAGAAAGAAGGAAGGAAGAAAAGAAAGTGAGAAAGGAAGGGAAAAAGAAAAAACAGAAGGAAGAAAAGGAGTGAAGGAAAGGAAAGGAGAGAGAAAGAAAGTGGGAGGAAGGGAGGGAGGGAGAAAGTCAGAAAAGAAAGAAAAGGGGAAGAAAGAAAAGAAGGAAAGGAAGGAAGGAAAAGGAAGGAAGGAAAGGGGAAAGAGTAAGAAAAGAAAGGAAAGGTGAAGGAAAGGAAAGAGAAAAAAGAAGGAAGGAAGGAAAGAAGGAAGGAAAAGGAAGGAAAAAAACAAGAAAGGAAAGGAGAGAAGGAAAGGAAAGGAGAAAGAAAGAAAGTGGGAGGAAGGAAGGAAGGAAAGGGGAGAGAGTAAGAAAAGAAAGAAAAGGAGAAGAAAGGAAAGAAAAAAAGAAAAAAAGGAAGGAAGAAAGAAGGAAGGAAAGAAAGAAAGACAGACAATAACTTAAACATTATATGGGCTTCTTATATTGATACCTATAGATCTGGACCTCCTATGTGAACCTTATGGGGCTGGATTAGGAAATCCTGCTGCAGCCACTGTAAGTTGAGGACAACCTATGATCCTTTTAGGAAAGGATTTCTACAGATAATTGTAAATGTATATGAACTGGCAATTTCAAGAGGATGAGAAACGAGAAATGAGCCTTTGGGGGAAGAGGAATCTCAACTTAAATGGGTTCCATTCCCACCGTTGGAAGCCAAAACCTGAAACGCTTTCCATGCGTTTCCGTGGCCCTTGTGACACCACCTTGACGGATATTAATTATTTTAATAACCGGTGACCCCAGATGGGGTTGTCTAAGCTCTTTCCAAACTTTTAACATGTCTCCGAATGCAGGGGAACCTTTTGATCTCCGATCTGGCAGTCTTCCTGACAGGCAAAATATTCACAGATTTTCTTCTATGGGCGAGGAACCCCACAGAAGGGTCTACCATAATTCCTTTGGCTTTGCACCATTTGTCTGGGAAAGGGAAATGGTTTCGAGATGATTTACAGCCAGTTTTAGTGGGGCATCGGTTCCCACTATTATCCTATTCTGTCTCAGCTTTGGGGGTGTTTCCCCCCCCACCTCTCATCTCTCTCTCTCAACTCTCTTTCTATCTCTCTCTTTCTCTCATCTCTGTCTTTCTCTCTCTCTCAGCTCTCTCTCTCAGCTCTCTCTATCTCTCTCTTTCTATCTCTCATCGCTCTTTTTCTGTCTCTCTCATCACTCTCTCTCATCTCTCCCAACTCTCTCTTTCTATCTATCTCTCTCATCTCTCTCTTTCTATCTCATCTCTCTCATCTCTCTCTCATCTCTCTTTCTCATCTCTCTCTTTCTCTCATCTTGCTCTCATCTCTCTCTGTCATCTCTCTCTCATTCTCTCTTATCTCTTTCTCTCTCTCATCTCTCTTCTCCCTCTTTCTCTCTCTCTCAGCTCTTTCTTTCACTCTCTCTCAGCTCTCTGTCATCTCTCTCTCATTCTCTCTCATCTCTTTCTCTCTCTCATCTCTCTCTTCTCTCTTTCTCTCTCTCTCAGTTCTCTCTCTCAGCTCTCTTTCTCATTTCTCTCTCTCTCAACTCTCTCTCTCTTTCTATCTGTCATCACTTTTTTTCTGTCTCTCATCACTCTCTCTCATCTCTCCCAGCTCTCTTTCTATCTCTCTTTCTCTCATCTCTCTCTTTCTATCTCATGTCTCATCTCTCTCACATCTCTTTCTCATCTTTCTCTCATCTCTCTCTCATCTCTCTCTCATTCTCTCTTATCTCTTTCTCTCTCTCATCTCTCTTCTCCCTCTTTCTCTCTCTCTCAGTTCTCTCTTTCTTTCTTTCTCTCTCAGCTCTCTGTCATCTCTCCCTCATTCTCTCTCATCTCTTTCTCTCTCTCATCTCTCTCTTCTCCCTCTTTCTCTCTCTCTCAGCTCTCTCTCAGCTCTCTCTTTCTCTCATCTCTCTCTTCCTCTCTCTCTCGTATAAGAAAAGTGTGGGGACATTGATATATAGAAGAAGAAAAAAACCTTAAAGGTTTCAGGAAGAGAAGAGAAGACCATTAAAGTTGTCAATAAAAAAGAATATTTGTAACTCAGGATTGAACAGTGAGGTCCTTGGTGCTCTCTGAGATTGGTTGTTTTCTTGTAAAGGGTTCATGACCCAACTAGGGAACATTGTCAGTGCTGGAAGCAGTGGTGGGCTGCAATCCAACAACCAGTTCGGTTGTAGAGGTGAAGGTCTTTTGCTTGTGAATAGGCTGGCCCAGTCTTTCTTAATAGGCATAAAATATCTGCTGAAGGCTGTTGACTAAAGCTGCTTTCTGCCTTGAAAAACCCATTTCTCTATTTCTCCTTTGGGGAAATATACTATCCTGTTTCTTTTAATAGTCCTCAAAATGTTTCATTCTCTAGGAGGGGTGAGGGGCTTCCCACACTACCAAGGGTGGAGAATGGTGGTCCTTTCATGACGTGTGGACTTCAACTCCCAGAATTCTGGTTCGCCATCATGGACCTGGACCAATCTCACTCCCTTTAAAAAAAGGAGAAAATTAGGACTGCCTTCTGAGGAGAAAGAATTCTGAACAAATCCCCCTCCACCCCAAATGTTTCATTCCTCTCCAGAGCAAGTATTCTATATCCCTAATGGCTGTTTAAAAACTGTATATAACCATATGGAGAACAATAGAAGAGCTCAGAAACACGAGTTTGCAATTTATTCAATCAGTGTAAATTATCCTGTTGGGGTTTAATATGAATGCAAGCGGATGCAAGAGATGCGATGTCCTATTTCCATAATTGTTGGTTGCTATTATCCTTTATGCTGATCAGATGCAAAAACATAATTTGTAACTAGAAAAATATCCATGTGCAAAGGTGGAACTGGACCAGAGGTGGTATTCAGCAGGTTCTGAGCAGTTCTGGAGAACCGGTAGCAGAAATGTTGAGTAGTTCAGAGAACCAGCAAATACCACCTCTGACTGGAGATTTTACAGTATCCTTCCCCTGTCACACCCACCAAACCATGCCCATAGAACCGGTAGTAAAAATGTTTGAATCCCACCACTGAACTGGACCACAGAAAGGTAATACCTCAACTTACAACCAACGATTCCCTTAAGGACTGAAGTTATAACAGAACTAGAAAAAGTAGATAACAACTGGCAGTTGTGATCAAGCGGTTGATACCCTCTATAGGGGTTTTGTAGGAGGTTGCAAAGCCGGAGGACTAGAAATGTGATTTCTTCAAGCCAAAAAGCAAGAACAAATATGTTTTTAATTTAGATTTCAGTTTAGCCAGGAATTGATTATATAATCATTCAACTAAAATCTTACGGTATCTCTGGACAACTGCATAACTGGATAGAAGCATTCCTGTCAAACAGACAACAAATGGTCAAAATTGGGAGCATCCTATCAAATTCTGTACCTATCAATAGTGGTGTCCCCCAAGGCAGTGTTCTAGGACCAACTCTTTTCATACTCTACACAAATGACCTCTGTGATCATATTAAGAGCAACTGCGTCCTCTTTGCTGATGATGTAAAGCTATTCAACACCACAGATAATACTGCTACTCTTCAAAAAGACCTCGACTATGTGTCAGAATGGTCAAACAAATGGCAACTTCAAATCTCAACAAATAAATGCTCTGTCTTAGATATTGGCAAAAAAAAAATAAGAAAATAAAATACAAGCTGAATAGTCAAGACCTTGTTGATGGTCCAAACTTTGTCAAGGACCTTGGAGTATTCATCTCTAATGATCTAAGTGCTAGAGCCCACTGTAACTACATAGCCAAAAAGGCATTAAGAGTTATTAATCTAATCCTGCGTAGCTTTTTCTCTGGTAATATCACTCTACTAACTAAAGCATACAAAACATTTGCTAGACCAATACTCGAATACAGCTCATCAGTCTGCAACCCACATTACGTATCTGATATTAACACAGTTGAGAAAGTCAAGAAATATTTCATGAGAAGAATTCTCTACTCCTCTACTCCTTGCAGAATACCTTATGCCACCAGACTCGAAATTCTAGACCTAGAAAATCTAGAACTACGCTGTCTTCAGTTCGATCTAAGTATTGTGTATAAAATCATACATTGCAATGTCCTACGTGTCAATGAATATTTCAGCTTCAACCATAACAATACAAGAGCAAACGATAGATACAAACTCAAGGTTAATCGCACCAAACTTGGTTGCAGGAAATACAACTTCAGCAACAGAGTGGTCAATATCTGGAATACTCTACCTGACTGTGGTTTTTTTTCCCCCAAACCCCAAAAACTTTAGACTCTCTCCTATTGACCTCACCCCTTTCCTAAGAGGTCTGTAGGGGGCGTGCATAAGCGCACCAACGTGCCTACTGTCCCTGTCCTATTTCTTTTATATATATTTTTTATTTTTCTTATATGTATCCATGTATTCATAACTATGTTTTTACTTATACCTATTATCTTGTAAGCAATTGACAAATAAAATAAATAGCTAAATAATTAACTAAATAAATAAATAAATGATCTGAAACTTTGAGAACATTTAAGAAAAAGATATCAGGCAACAGACAGGTATGTGAGTGAGTTCGGTCTAGTAGTTAAGGCAACAGATTAGAAACTGGGAGATTGGGAGTTCTAGTCCTGCCTTAGGCCTGAAAGCTGCTGGGTGACTTTGGGACAATCACCAAGAACGAATGAGTTCTAGTCCCACCTTAGCAATGAAACCTAGCTGGACGATCCTGGGCTAATCACCAGGAGAAGGTGAATTCTAGTCTCACTTTAGACATGAAAGACACCTCAATGGGCTCGTCTCTCTCAGTCCCCACCTCACAAAGTTGTTGTTGTTGTTGTGGACAAACCTGGAGGAAGAAAGAGGGTTAGATACGTTCACACACCCCCTTGTGTTATTTATACAAATAATAAAGATGGGATCAAAATCTAGTAAATAAAATGAAAATTAATTCAAATTAATGGAATGGGAACTGAGCGCGGAGTGAACAAAAGCACCCGAGGGAAAAGGCCCTAAGCAGGAACGCTGATATTCCATTTACCTACGAAGGGGACAAAATTTCTCAGCAATCTTGACAAGCCAGAACGCAAAGTTACATTAAGCAGAAACAGCCCATTAAGCTGAAGGACTTCAGTATGTACTTATGCCTGTCAGGGCAAATCCTAGCTGAAAACCACAGAAATAGGCCTGGGAAGAGGTTGGCTCTTTAGCTGGTCTTACTCTAATCTCTTCTGCTGTCAATCCCGGTGATACGAGAGTGATAAATGTCTCTGGAGATTCGCCGTCATCCAGGTCATGCTTGTCTCAAATCATGCTTTTTTCTTTTCTTTTTTTTTTTAAAGAAAATTTTATTAATTTTCTACAAACAAACAAGACAAACAAAACATTAAAACATTCAACTCTCGTATGTACATCCAGTGTGTCAGTTGGTTCATCATTTTTGTGCATTCATTCTGTAGTCCCAGTTACAATTATGTTACATAACAACTCATATTATCAATCCAAACTTATATATCCTAATATCACTAAAAAAAATAATAATAATTTTTGACTGTACTTTTAATCATTCATGCTTTATGAGCTAACAATACTTTAAGCAGATTATTCAACAAATCATATAATCATACCAAATCAATCCTAAAAAAACCCTTTATAAATATAATATCAAATAACAAAATAATAGCAAAATAGCAAGATAAAGATATTTCTTACTATCTAAAATATTCTATTATCATATTTTATCATCTAGCCATTTATAAAAAAGATCCCAAATTTCATAAAATTGTTTATCCTCTTGCTCTCTAATTTCAAATGTCAATCTGCTCATCTCAGCACATTCCAATATTTTCTTAATAATTTCTTCCTGTAATGGTATTTTCTCATTCTTCCAATTTTTAGCAAATACATGCTTTTTTTTTTTTTTCAAGAGGGGCAACTGGACTTCCTGGTTTCTCCTTGAAGACATTTTGCTTCTCTTCCAAGAGGCTTCTTCGGCTCTGACTGGATGGTGAAGGATGGAAGGATTTATACACCTTACAGACAGGGGCGAGTTTTTGGCCTGCAGAAGCCTTCCTCAAGCCTTGAGGCTGAAAAAGGCCTCAAACCGGCTGAAAATCAGGTGTGAGGCGCACGCATGAGCAGTGAAATGAGGTAAATTTGCCTGCAGCTCACGTGCTGGCACAAATGGCTCTGCATGCCACCCCTGGCACGTGTGCCATAGGTTCGCCGTCACGGCTCTATACCATTTCAGACAACTGGCTGTCCAATCTCTTCTTAAAAAACCTCCAGTAATGAAGCACCTACAACTTCTGGTGGCAAATCGTTCCATTGGTTAATTGTCTTCACTATTAAGAAGTTTCTCCTTAATTCCAGGTTGTTTCTCTCCCTGGTTAGTTTCCATCCGTTGTTTCTTCTCCTGCCCTCAGGTGCTTTGGAGAATAATTTGAATATGATTATAATGCATGAATAATGCATTAGCATTCCCTCTTTTACATCCTGCAATGCAGGAAAAGGATGGGATGTGAAGAAACATATTGAGGTGGCAGAGGGGAAATAAAAGTCCTTTTCCAAAGGACACATGAACATTTTGTATTCGCAGCTCTGTTTTCTAACAGGAAACAGGGACATTCCCTCTGGGTGCCCTTGATCACTTTGGGAATGAAACCACAGTTAATTGCAGTCAGATTGCCAGGTCCTCCTCCCATCCCCCCAATTCCCCCCCCCCCAGCTTCATCTACAGCAGTTTCAGGTTTAAAAAAACACACACTTTCTGCTTTGATCTAAAATAGGACAAATCAAAGCAGCTTTGGATGTGAACAAGTTGAGTTTCTCCAACAGACACGGGACTGCATGCCTGCAGACGGGATGTAGGAAAATGTCAGAAGAGCACTTGCAGAATTTATGGGCCAGGGACCAGAAATGGAAAGCACGAAGTTAGGTTTCATATATGACCAGGATGATGAGGGGACTGGAGACTAAGGCATATGAAGAACGGTTGCAGGAACTGGGCCTGGTTAGTGTAGGGGAGAGAAGGACCAGGGGAGACAGGATAGCAGGCTTCCAATATTTGAGGGGCTGCCACAGAGAGGAGGAAGGGGTCAAGCTATTTTCTAAAGCACCCAAAGGCCAGACAAGGAATAATGGATGGAAACTGAACAAGGAGAGAGATTCAACCTGGAAATAAGGAGAAACTTTCTGACAGTGAGAGAACAATCAACCAATAGAACAGAAGTTGCATTCAGAAATTGTGGGAGTGCCATCACTTAAGTCTTTCAAGAAGAGATTGGACTGCTATCTGCCAGAAATGGTGTAGGGTCTCCCTCTTGGGCAGGGGGTTGAACTAGATGACCTACAAGGTCCCTTCCAGCTTTGATTATCTGTTATCAGTCTTCCTATTTCGTCCCAAAAGTGCTTAGAATAGAATAGAAAAACAGAGTTGGAAGGGACCTTGGAAGTCTTCTAGTCTAACCCCCTGCCTAGGCAGGAAACCTTATACCACTTCAGGCAAATGGTTACCTAACATCTTTCTAAAAACCTTCCAGTGTTGGAGCATTTACAACTTCTGGAGGCAAGTTGTTCCACTGATTAATTAACTTTCAGGAAATTTCTCCTTTGTTCTAAGTTGCTTCTCTCCTTGATGAGTTTCCATCCGCTGCTTCTTGTCCTGCCTCTTCAAGTGTTTTGGAGAATAGCTTGACTCCCTCTTCTTTGGGGCAGCCCCTGAAATATTGGAAGACTGCTATCATGTCTCCCCTAGTCCTTCTCTTCATTAGAGTAAACATACCCAGTTCCTGCAACCGTTCTTTGTATGTTTTATCCTCCAGTCCCCTAATCCTCTTTCTTGCTCCGCTTTTTGAAGAGGCAATGGGACTTTCTGTTGTTGTTTTTAAATTTATTTATTTATTTATTTTATTTTTTATTTGTCAATCGCTTACAAGATAATAGGTATAAGTAATAACATAGTTATGAATACATGAAATGGATACATATTAAAAAAATAAAAGAAACAATAGGACAGGGATGGTAAGGCACATTGGTGCGCTTATGCACGCCCCCTACAGACCTCTTAGGAAAGGGGTGAGGTCAATAGTAGACAGTCTAAGGTTAAAGTTTTTGGGGTTTGGGGAAGAAACCACAGAGTCAGGTAGAGGATTCCAAACATTGACCACTCTGTTGCTGAAGTCGTATTTCCTGCAATCAAGTTTGATGCGGTTAACCTTGAGTTTGTATCTATTGTTTGCTCTTGTATTGTTATGGTTGAAGCTGAAGTATTCATTGACAGGTAGGACATTGCAATGTATGATTTTATATACTATACTTAGATCAGACCAAAGGCGGCGTAGTTCTAGATTTTCTAGGTCTAGAATTTCAAGTCTGGTGGCATAAGGTATTCTGCAACGAGTAGAGGAGTGGAGAACTCTTCTTGTGAAATATTTCTGGACTTTTTCAATTGTGTTAATATCAGATACGTAATGTGGGTTCCAGACTGATGAGCTGTATTTGAATATTGGTCTAGCAAATGTTTTGTATGCTCTAGTTATTAGTATAATATTACCAGAGAAAAGGCTATGTAAGTTTAGGTTAAAAACTCTTAACACCTTTTTGGCTATGTAGTTACAGTGGGCTCTAGCACTTAGGTCACTTAGGTCATTTGAGATGAGTATTTCAAGATCCTTGACAGAGCTTGGATCATCAACAACGTCTTGACTATTCAGCCTGTATTTTATTTTCTGATTTTTTTTGCCAATTTTTTTTTTCTCTGAAGACATTTCACTTCTCATCCAAGAAGCTTCTTCAGCTTTGAGTTTCCCAACTGCCATTCAGAGCTGAAGAAGCTTACAGATGAACAGAGTTGGAAGGGACTTTGTAGGTCATCCAGTCCAACCCGCCCCCCCCCCAAGTAGGAGGCCCTACACCAGGGGTCTTCAAACTTGCCAGCTTTAAGACTGGGCTTCAATTCCCAGAATTCCTCCTCCAGTCATATTAGCTCAGGAATTCTGGGAGTTGGAAGGCCACAAGTCTTCAACTTGCCAAGTTTGAAGACCATTACCCTACACTAGTGGTGGCTAACCTTTTTGGGGTCCTGTGCCAAAAATTATGTCTATGCTTGCATGCTCGCACTCACGTGCCAGCACCCAGAAGGCAACGTGTGCATGGCCCCATGCCCCCTATGCATGGGTGTACAATCCACACGCCCCTACCTGCACTGTGCCTCACAGCTGATTTTCGGGCGGTTTGAGGCCTTTTTCTGTCTCCCAGAGGCTTGAGGAAGGCTTCTGCAGGCTTTGCAGGCCGAAAACTAACCCCGTTTCGTTACTTCCGGTATTTTCGGAATAACAGGAAGTGACAAAATGGGGCTAGTTTTTGGCCTGCAGACACCTACAGAAGTCTTCCTCAAACCTTGAGCATGAAAAAGGCCTCAAACCCACTGAAAATCAGCTGTGAGGTGCACGCATGTGCAGTGAGGTAAGTTTGCCTGCAGCTTGCGTGACGGCACAAATGGCTCTGCCTGCCACCCCTGGCACACGTGCCATAGGTTTGCCATCACGGCCCTACGCCATTTCAGACAGATGGCACTGCAGTCTCCTTTTGAAAGCTCCTTGGGTGAGAAGCGAAGCATCTTCAAAGAAAAACCCAGAAAGTCCATCTGCCTCTTGAAATAAAGCCACTTTGGGACAACCAGGACCGGGATGACGGAGACTTTCCACAGATGTTCATTCTTCTAATATTTGAGGGTCTACCACCAAGAAGAGGAGGCGTCAACCTATTCTCCAAAATTCCTAAAAGCAGAAGGAGAAGCAATAAATGGAAATGAATCAAGGAGAGAAGCAACCTAGAATGAAGGAGAAAGTTCCTGACAGTGAAAAAAATTAATCCCTGGAACAGCTTGCCACCAGAAGTTGTGGGTGGTCCTTCATTGGAGGATTTTAAGAAGAGATTGGGCAACCATTTGCCCAGAATGGTATCATAAAGGGTCTCCTGTTGGAGCAGAGGGTTGGACTAGAACCATGGACGCCAACCAGTGGGCTGGGGACCATGGGTGGTCCGTGAGAAAATTTTGGTGGTCCACAGAGAAATGTGCCCACCCACATGACCTGTGGGAACACCAGGCTTGCATTGCTTAAATTGCGAACAACACGAGGTAGTGGGGGACTCATTTCTGGCGGAGTTTGGGGGAGAGAAAGAAAGATTTCTGCAGCTTCTGCTGCTTTCCTTGCATGAAGCCAAAAGTCTCTCTCTTTCCCCCCCTGAGAACGGAGCTGGAGACGATATCTTGCGATCCCAAATAAAGAATGATCAATCGGTAGGAGAACGGGGTGGGGAATTTTCCTGCAGACTTTTTTGGGGATTTCCCCAGGGTCTCTGGTCTGCAGGATTTAAAATTATGGGTTTGGTGGTCCCTGAGGTCCAAAAGGTTGGTGACCCCTGGACTAGAAGACCTCCATGTTCCCTTCCAACTCTGTTATTCCATATTCTGTTCTAAAGGCTGTGGTAAGTTTGATTTCCAAGGCATCTGTGTGGTGCAGCTAGCCTTGAATTAGCAGAGTGGTGACTGGGTACAGATAGTCCTTGAATTATGACCACAATTGACCCAAAAAGTGCATAACCACATGAGATATTTATTAAGTAAACTTTGCCCAAATTTTACGGCCATTCGGGCTATGATTGTTAAGTGAATCACTGCAGTTGTTAAGTTAGTCACACAGTCGTTAAGTGAATCTGGCTTCCCCCTTGACTTGGCTTGTCAGAAGGTCGCTAAAGGGGATCATGTGACCTCCCGGGACCGTCATAAATACAAGTCAATGGCCAAGCATCCGAATTTTGATCGTGTGACCACAAGATACTGCAATGGTCATAAGTTCGGAAATGGTCCTTTTTGTCAGTGTAACTTTGCACAGTCGCTAAATGAACTGGTGTAACTTGAGGACTCCCTGTAATATGGCCAAGCCAGATTGTCACTATAAACTAGGTTTATTCAGCAGAAAGTCAAGTCACAGAGCCCAATAGGTTGTGTATTATGACGTTGTCATCCTGACAAGGTTTAAGTGCAAGTTTCTTGAAATGTCAACCTATAGAAGGTCCCCAGGAATGATACGTCCCATATTTCTCCCACAGTCCAGAGTCTGCCAACCCCCAAGTAATCATGATTAAACTTTAAATATCTCCTGATTCTGACTACTGTGGTTGAACAGGTAACAGATAATCAGAGTTGGAAGGGACCTTGTAGGTCATCTAGTCCAACCCCCCACCCAAGCGGGAGACCCTACACCATTTCTGACAGATGGGAGTCTGGTCTTTTCTTGAAAGCCTCCAGGGATGAAGCTCCCACAACTTCTGAAGGCAACTTCTGTTCCATGGGTTGGCTGTTCTCACTGTCAGAAAGTTTCTCCTTATTTCCAGGTTAAATCGGTTTCCATCCATTATTCCTTGTCTGGCCTTCGGGAGCCTTGGAAAATAGCTTGAACCCTTTCCTCCTCTCTGTGGAAGCCCCTCAAATATTGGAAGGCTGCTCTCCTGTCTCCCCTGGTCCTTCTCTTCCCTTGACTAGCCAGGCCCAGTTCCTGCAACCATCCATTGTATATTTTAGCCTCCAGTCCCCTCATCAACCTGGTTGCTCTTCTCTGCACTTTTTCCAGAGTCTCAAAATCTTTTTTACATCTCTTTTTTGTGGCAAACCCTGAGATATTGGAAGACTGCTATCATGTCCGCCCTATCCTTCTTTTCCTTAAACTAGACATGTCTTCTGTTCATCCATGATTCACTCAGATGTCTTTCTTTCTTTCTTTCTTTCTTTCTTTCTTTCTTTCTTTCTTTCTTTCTTTCTTTCTTTCTTTCTTTCTTTCTTTCTTTCTTCTCTCTCTCTCTCTCTCTCTCTCTCTCTCTCTCTCTCTCTCTCTCTGTCTTTGAAAAATAGTTTGACCCCTTCCTCCTCTCTGTGGAAGCCCCTCAAATATTGGAAGACCGCCATCCTGTCTCCCCTGGTCCTTCTCTTCCCTAGACTAGCCAGGCCCAGTTCCTGCAACCATCCATTGTATATTTTAGCCTCCAGTCCCCTCATCAACCTGGTTGCTCTTCTCTGCACTTTTTCCAGAGTCTCAAAATCTTTTTTACATCTCTTTTTTGTGGCAAACCCTGAGATATTGGAAGACTGCTATCATGTCCGCCCTATCCTTCTTTTCCTTAAACTAGACATGTCTTCTGTTCATCCATGATTCACTCAGATGTCTTTCTTTCTTTCTTTCTTTCTTTCTTTCTTTCTTTCTTTCTTTCTTTCTTTCTTTCTTTCTTTCTTTCTTTCTTTCTTTCTTTCTTTCTTTCTTTCTCTCTCTCTCTCTCTCTCTCTCTCTCTCTCTCTCTCTCTCTCTCTCTCTCTCTCTCTCTCTGTCTTTGAAAAATAGTTTGACCCCTTCCTCCTCTCTGTGGAAGCCCCTCAAATATTGGAAGGCTGCTCTCCTGTCTCCCCTGGTCCTTCTCTTCCCTTGACTAGCCAGGCCCAGTTCCTGCAACCGTTCGTCGCATGTTTTGGTCTCCAGTCCCCTCTTCATCCTGGTTGCTCTTCTCTGCACTTTTTCTAGAGTCTCAACATCTTTTTTATGGTGACCAAAACTGGATGCAGTGCTCTAGTAAGTGTCTTACTAAGACTTTACAGAGTGGTATTAGTACTTCCCTTGATCTTGACTGTATCCCTCTGTTAATACAATTTAGGATTGCATTGGCTTTTTTGGCTGCTGCTGCTGCACATGGCTGGCTCCTATTTAGCTGGTTGTCCACTAAGACTCCACGATCCCTCTCCCAGTTCCTGCTATTGAGCCTGGTTTCACCCAGTCTATATAGGTCCCTTTTTGGTTTCAAGTCTGAGATTTGATTAGGGGTGGGATTCAAATTTTTAAACAATCGGTTTCGGTGGACGTGGCTAGGTGGGTGTGGCTAAGTGCGGGCATGGCTAAGTGGGCGGGTTTTTTTTTGCAGCAACCCCCCCCACACACACACACATTTTTTTGGGCCTCCTGGGCCTCAGGGAAGCCTCCTGGGGGCCGTTTTTGCTCCCAGAAGGCTGTGCGCCCTCCTGCACTCCATTTTTGGGCCTTCTGGGCCTCAGGGCTCCTGGGGGGCATTTTTGCACAGCACCCCCTACCCCCGCCGTGCCCTTTTTTTGCCTTCTGGGCCTCAGGGAAGAATCCTGGACGAAGCAACAAGGAGGAATCTAGTACAGCTGATCCTTAAGGAGTGACTGGGCTGGGGAGAACACAGTCAATGGTGTCAGGCAGCGATGTCGGATGGAGAGGGGCAGAGCAGGGGCCATCCAGGGGCACGATTTGCCTGTTCTCCAAACTGTGCCATATCGTAACAACCGGTTCTATAGAACCAGTCCAAACCGGTCGAATCCCACCCCCCCTGGATTTGATCCTGGATGAGAGTGCCGATCTGGTGGGTGTTTCTGAGATATGAAATTGGAAGAAGCACCTCACTCTAAAATGTATTTTATTATTGATTTGGCTTTGTGGCTTTGAAGGTGGCAATCAACTCCTGGAATGGGACCCAGAAGCCAATCAGCTACCAAATCAGGGAGGGAGAAGTATATGGACAGAAAAAAATGGAAAGAAGGAAGGAAAATAATGGAGGGATATATGGACAGAAGGAGAAAGAAGGAAGGAAGGAAGGAAGGAAGGAAGGAAGGAAGGAAGGAAGGAAGGAAGGAAGGAAGGAAGGAAAGAAGGAGGAATGGAAGGAAGGATAAATAATGGAGGGATATATAAGAAAGGAAGGCAGGAAGGATGAAGGAAGGAAGGAAAAGAACAAAGGAATATATGGATAGGAAGGAAGGAAGGAAGGAAAATAATGGAGGGATATATGGACAGAAGGAGAAAGAAAGAAGGAAAGAAGGAAGGAAGGAAGAAGGAAGGAAGGAAGGAAGGAAGGAAGGAAGGAAGGAAGGAAGGAAGGAAGGAAGGAAGGAAGGAAAGAAGGAGGAATGGAAGGAAGGATAAATAATAGAGGGATATATAAGAAAGGAAGGCAGGAAGGATGAAGGAAGGAAGGAAAAGAACAAAGGAATATATGGATAGAAAGGAAGGAAGGAAGGAAAAGAACAAAGGAATATATGGACAGAAGGAGAAAGAAGGAAGGAAGGAAGGAAGGAAGGAAGGAAGGAGGAATTGAAGGAAGGATAAATAATGGAGGGATATATAAGAAAGGAAGGAAGGAAGGATGAAGGAAGGAAGGAAAAGAACAAAAGAATATATGGATAGAAAGGAAGAAAGGAAGGAAAATAATGGAGGGATATATGGGCAGAAAGGAAGGATGGATAAAAGGCAGGCAGGCAGGCAGTTAAAGAACAAAGGGATATATGGCCACAAAGGAAGGAAGGAAAATAATGGACGGATATATGGACAGAAGGAGAGGAAGGCAGGAAGGAAACAAAAAGGATATATGGTCAGAAAGGAAAATAATGGAGGTATATATAAGAAGGGGAGGAAGAAAGGAAGAAAGGAAAAGGACAGAGAAAGATATAGACAGGAGAGGAAGGAAGGAACCTCCTCCTCCTCCTCCTCTTTCTCTACACAACCTCAGTCTTTTCCAGCACTGATGGTGTTACCTAGTTGTCTGCAAGAAAACCACCCAGCTCAGTGCACCAAGGAGCCCTCATTCTGACAAGACACAAAGGAAGCATTACCAGTGAGATTATCCATGGAATCTTTGCTCTGTCCAACTTTTTTTTAAAAAAGGATTATTTTTAATAAATGAAAGGAGCCCAATAGCTGGTCAGCTGCCCAGCAAATCAGCAGCTATTAGCATCATATTTATTGGCTATAAAGCGTTGAAGCCCCACAAAAGATTTCACCCAAAGAGAAGAGAATGTCTTTGATCAGACAGCAAACCAGAACTCGGTCCGTAATATCAACCATATTGCAAGTGGGCCCACCGCAAGCTCTCCAAAGTCCAGGGATTTCTCTGATCCCCCTCCACTCCCAAAAGTACCGATACCATCTGCCTCTTTCATGGGGGGGAAAAAAATCACCAGATATAAAGAGACAAAAGGAGGGGAAGAATTTTCCAGCAAAAA
This sequence comes from Hydrophis major, assembly GCA_033807585.1. Classification (NCBI taxonomy): domain Eukaryota; kingdom Metazoa; phylum Chordata; class Lepidosauria; order Squamata; family Elapidae; genus Hydrophis; species Hydrophis major. The sequence goes on from CM066332.1 coordinate 140,793,446, forward strand.
ATCAGATGTGGGCAAGAATAAAAAAAAAAGAAGAAGAAGCAAACAGAACATTTTAAGGATTGGTCCTTTCCATTTGGTCTTTCCAAGCAATGCTGCCAGTTTAAGAAAAGAAAAAAAAAAGGAGACAAATGGAGATAAAGAGAAACAAATTTAGAAGAGAAACCATTCCAGGATAGAAGAAGTCCGACAAAATCCCCTTTTTGGGAGGAACTGAACATCAGGGTGTCCACTGCATTAATGCAGAAAAGCAAATATTTTCCTGCAGCAGGTCCATGCATTTATTTATTTTTTTGGAAAAGGTGTTCTCTATTTCCCCCCAACATGTTGTAACCCACGAGGCCACAGGCAGTCTGGCATGATTAAACCCAAGATTCTTCATCTCCGTGAAGGAGATTTCTCACGACGACGGTGCCTTCTTGACGAAGTCCTTGCTTTCAAAGACTTTCACATGAGCCGGCTTTGTGGTCGTCGACGAACAATTGTTCAAAAAAAAAAAAGATCATTGAAGGATACAATCTCTCTGTTGGCCAAAGATTAGGACTGGCTTGTCTGAATTCAACCCAGATTTCCTTGCGAGGAAGATTGCTTGTTTCATCCTTCTTTTGAGGGTCCCGTGGGTGGGAGGAGGGATGAAAGGTGGCACCGATGTCTCCCTTTGTCACACCGGGAAGCAGCGGAGTGGCCAGGAACGTGGCTTCATTTGCACACGTACCTCTCGACAGTCCGCTGGCACTTCTTGCAGGTAACGTAGCAACACCAGTGATACTTGCAGTGGCATCGCTCCACTACCTGGTCCATGTAGGGATTGTAGCCACGGCCGCAGCACATCAGGTCGCAGCTGTCGCTGCCGTTGGATGTTTTGTTACACTGCCTGCGGGAAAAAGAAGAAAGGACAGCCAGTCAGTGGTGGGATTCAAAATTGTTTTTTTTTTTACTAGCGGTTCTGTGGGTGTGGCTTGGTGGGTGTGGCTTGGCTTGGTGGGTGTGGCATGGCTTGGTGGGTGTGGCTTGGTGGGCATGGCAGGGGAAGGATATACTGCAAAATTCCCATTCCCTCCCCACCCCACTAATGTCCTGACCCATGCCCTTTTCCGACAAATCAAACACAATCCAAAAGGAACAAAAACCTTTTACAAAACAATTAACTGTGATAAGCACAGACAAGAAATAATTTGCAATACAAAAATATTCAAATATAAAGTCAGGATACTGGAATGTCCATGAGACTGAGTTTCAAAACATCTTTGCTTCCTGCAAAGAACGTTCGCTTCACAGCTGGCTTTTATCTTCTTGAAGGAGGGGCCATTCCCTTACTCTCAAGTCACCTGTGCTGCTGCAGCTGCTCTCTTCTACGAATCGTCCTGCGCTCACACACACTTGGCACAGGCACCTCGGGAACCTCCTCATCGCTGCTGCCAGCCCCCACAATCTCTGAAGGCAGCAGTCCACTCCCTAATGGTCCTGGCCCCTCATCTGAGTCCTCGCTCTCCTTAGCCGTCCGCACCTGCTGCTGGCTAACCACAACAACTAACCTGCTTTCCAGCTCCGTTCTCCTGTGCAGGGCAACCAAAGAAGACCCAGCCAATCAGCTGGGACTTGGGAGGCAGAGAATAGATGGTCAGAGGGTAGTATTTGCCGGTTCTCCGAACTACTCATAGTTTCCGCTACCAGTTCTCCAGAACTGGTCAGAACCTGTTGAATACCTGTTGGATTTATACTCCTTGCAGACAGTTGGTCATTTGCATCCTTTTAGAGGTCTGTTGAGGCCACTTGGAGGTTTGACTGTATCCTCAGGGTCACCTGAGTGGTGCTCCTGGAAAAAAATTGCAGACTACAGGAAACATTTGCCCCACTCAGGTGACCCTGAGGACAAGATAAACCTCCAAGTGGCCTCAATGACCCTCTAAAAGAATGCAAATGACCAGCTGTCTGCAAGGAGTATCAATCCTTCCATTCCCCACTATCCTGTCAGAGCTGAAGAAGCTTCTTGGAGGAGAAGTGAAATGTCTTCTAAGAAAATCTACAGACAGTGAGAACAATTAACTAGTGGAACAACTTGCCTCCAGAAGAGACTAGACTACCTTTTGTCAGAAATGGTGTAGAGTCTCCCACTTGGGCGGGGGGGGGGGGGTTGGACTAGATGACCCACAAGGTCCTTTCCAACACCGTTAATTTGTAAGTTGTGGGTGCTCCATCACTGGAGGTTTTTAAGAAGAGACTGGACAGCCATTTATCTGAAATGGTATAGGACAGTGATGGTGAACTTTTTTGTTGTGGTGTGCCGAAAGCGCGCATGCTGGCACTCACAATTCAATGTGCCTTACCTGCACCGCGCATGCATGTGCCTCACAGATTATTTTTGGCCTGTTTGAGGCCGTTTTCACCCTCCCGGAGGTTTGAGGGAAGCCTCTGCAGCCTTGGGAGGCCTTCGGGGAAATACCGGAAGTGCCAAAACGGGCCCATTTTTCGGCCTCCCAAAGTTGCAGAGGCTTCCCTCAAGCCCCCGGGAGGGCGAAAAAGGCCTCAAATGGGCCAAAAACCAACTGGGAGGCGTGCGCATGTGCAGTGCAGGTACGTTTGGCTGGGGCTTGCGTGCCCGCACAAATGGCTCTGCGTGCCACCTGTAGCATGCATGCCATAGGTTCACTATCACAGGTATAGGGTCTCCAGACTGAGCAGAGGGTGAGCTAGAAGATCTCCGAGATCCCCATTCCAATTCTATTATTGTGTATTCTGCTTTGTGAGTTGCCAAGCAGCCCTTCTGGTGACTAACCCCTTTCTTGAAAAGGGGGAAAAGAATGACCTGCACGCAGAGAGTCCTCGAGTTACGACCACAATGGAGCCCAAAATTTCCTTGGCTAGATGATCTTCCATGACACAATCGTTCAGCCCCATTGCTGCAGTTGTGAAGTGAATCCTTTGGTCGTTAAGCGAATCTGGCTTCCCCTATTGACTTTGCTCGCCAGAAGCCTCCTGGGAAGGTCGCACAATGGGGATCATGTGACCCTGGGATGCTGCAACTGTCATAAGTACATGCCAGTTGCCAAGCATCTGACTTTTGACCATGGGGAAGCATGCAATGCTCCTAAATGTGAAAACTGACCATAGAACTTTTTTTTTCCAGTGCCGTTGCAACTTCAAATGGCCACTAAACGAGTGGTTGTAAGTTGAAGATTAGCTGTAATCAGCAGTCACCTCGAAGACTTAATTTGATTTCTCCGTAAGTCAAGTCACCTTTGAGTCAAGCTTGATTCCTGCTGAATTCAGGGCTGTGAAATATTCTAGAACCTTCTAATCGTTGCTTTTTCCAATCTAGCCTTCAGTTCTGGGTTTCTCCAGGGTTCCCATCCAAGCAATAATTTAACTTCATCCTGTTCATAATTTAATCTCATCCTGTTCATTTTCCCAAGTTTAGCCAAGATTAGAGGAAGTATATACCGATTTTTCCCTTCTTTTCCCTTTCTCTTCCCTTCTCTTCCTTTCCTTTCCTTTCCTTTCCTTTCCTTTCCTTCCTTCCCCTTTTTTTGTTTTGTTTCTCTCTTCCTTCCTTCCTTCCTTCTTTCCTTTCCCTTCCCTTCCCTTCCCTTCCTTCCTTCATTTCCCTTCCTTCCTTCCTCTTTGTTTTTGTTTTGTTTCTCTCTCTCTCTCTTTCTTTCTTTCCTTCCTTCCTTTCCTTCCTTTCTTCCTTCCTCTTTGTTCTTTGTTTCTGTCTTTGTTTCTCTCTCTCTCCTTCCTTCCTTCCTTCTTTTCCTTTCCTTTCCTTCCTTCCTTTTTTTGTTTTATTTCTCTCTTCCTTCCTTCTTCCTTTCCCTTCCCTTCCTTCCTTCCTCTTTGTTTTTGTTTTGTTTCTCTTTCTTTCCTTCCTTTCCTTCCTTTCTTCCTTCCTCTCTTTGTTTCTTTGTTTCTGTCTTTGTTTCTCTCTTTCTCCTTCCTTCTTTTATTTTCTTTTCTTTTCTTTTCTTTTCTTTTCCTTTCCTTTCCTTTCCTTTCCTTTCCTTTCCTTTCCTTTCCTTTCCTTTCCTTTCCTTTCCTTTCCTTCCTTCCTTTCTTCCCTTCCCTTCCCTTCCTTTCCTTCCTTCCTTTCTTCCCTTCCCTTTCCTTTCCTTTCCTTCCCTTCCCTTTCCTTTCCTTCCTTTCTTCCCTTCCCTTCCCTTTCCTTGCCTTTCCCTCTCCTTTCTTCTTCCCTTCCCTTCCCTTCCTTCCTTTCCTTTCCTTTCCCTCCTTCCTTTCTTCCCTTCCCTTTCCTTTCCTTTCCTTTCCTTTCCTTTCCTTTCCTTTCCTTTCCTTTCCTTTCCTTTCCTTTCCTTTCCTTTCCTTCCCTTTCCTTCCTTCCTTCCTTCCTTCCTTCCTTCCTTCCTTCCTTCCTTTCTTCCTTCCCTTTCCTTTCCTTTCCTTCCTTCCTTCCTCTTCCTTCCCTTCCCTTCCCTTCCCTTCCCTTCCCTTCCCTTTCCTTTCCTTTCCTTCCCTTTCCCTCTCCTTTCTTCTTCCCTTCCCTTCCTCTTTTTTCCTCCTCTTCCTCCTTCCTTTCCCTTCCTCCCTCCCCTCCACCTCCCCCGAAACCTTTGCAGCCCCTATCCCAAAATGTACAACCCAGGGGCTACTTTGCACACAGCCATCCTTTGCGACCCAATCAAGGCTGGTGAGGAGAATTGGGTTGGGGCTGCTCTCACCGCAGACCCCTCCTCACGAAGGGGAGGAAAGGAATCCAGAAAGATTTATGGGAACAAAAACCCCCCTTTCTCTCCCCTCCCTGGGGGCCATCGCTCTGGGATTGATGAAGTGCTGAGACCTTGTTCCAGTCTGCCCCGTGTATTATTCCTGATGCCGCCAGAGGCCCCGGTTTGTTATTCCAGATCTCAGTCAGTCCTCCAGGTTCAAGTCCCGTCTTCCCCCCCCCCCCAGCCCCAGGCTCGTCCCCTCCCTCTCTTAACCCCCCCCCTTTTTTTTTTTTTCTCAGAGCAGGCCTGGAAAGATGGTAAATATTTAGAAGTCCTTGGAAAGCGCCTGGAGGCCTTTGTGGTGTTGGAGGCAATTGGTTCTTAACATCAATAAGACAAGGAGCTTATAGTGGACTATATAGAAGGAAGAGATCAGAAATCCAGCCCTTACTTATCAAGGGAGACCGAGGGGAGCCAGTGGCCAGTTTTAAGTTTCTGGGTGTTACCCTAAAAGAGGGCCTGGCCTGGGGGGGGCCCTCACATTGCAGCCCTGGTCAAAAGGGCCCAGCAGAGATTATACCACCTGAGGCTTCTCCGGAAACAGCAACTGAATGAAAAACTGCTGGTGACCTTCTACCACTGCACCACGGAGAGTATTTTTTTTAAATTACTCCACACCTGTGCCTGCTTTGCCAATTGCCCAGGGGCAGATAGGAAAGCACTCCAGAGGGTAACGCCATTGCCCAGAGGATCATGGGTTGCCTTCTCCCCTCTTTGGAAGAGCTTTAAGAAAGTTCAAAACGTTCTCCTGCTGCCTTAAGAAAGTTCGAAATATTCTCAAAGATCTACCTCATCCTGGGCCCTCTTGTTTTGAACTGTTACCATCTGGCAGACGGTACAGGAAAATAATAAAAACAAGGACAAATAGGCTGAAAAACAGCTTCTATCCCAGGGCAGTAGCTCTTTTTCATTCTACTGTATAGGGCAATATTAACGCAATATTTATTGTATAGAATGCAATTGCCCTCTCCCCTCTTTGGAAGAGGTTTAAGAAAGTTCAAAACATTCTCAAAGATCCGACTCATCCTGGGCACCACCACCCCTTTTTTTTTTTTTGAACTATTACCATCTGGCAGACGGTACAGGGGAATAATAAAAACAGGAACAAATAGGCTGAAAAACAGCTTCTATCCCAGGGCAGTAGCTCTTTTGATTCTACTGTAGTATAGGGCAATATTAACGCAATATTTATTGTATAGAATGCAATTGCCCTCTCCCCTCTTTGGAAGAGGTTTAAGAAAGTTCAAAACATTCTCTAAGATCCGACTCATCCTGTGCACCACCACCACCCCCTTTTTTTTTTGAACTATTACCATCTGGCAGACGGTACAGGGGAATAATAAAAACAGGAACAAATAGGCTGAAAAACAGCTTCTATCCCAGGGCAGTAGCTCTTTTTCATTCTACTGTATAGGGCAATATTAACGCAATATTTATTGTATAGAATGCAATTGCCCTCTCCCCTCTTTGGAAGAGGTTTAAGAAAGTTCAAAACATTCTCAAAGATCCGACTCATCCTGGGCACCACCCCCCCCTTTTTTTTTTTTGAACTATTACCATCTGGCAGACGGTACAGGGGAGTAATAAAAACAGGAACAAATAGGCTGAAAAACAGCTTCTATCTCAGGGCAGTAGCTCTTTTTCATTCTACTGTATAGGGCAATATTAACGCAATATTTATTGTATAGAATGCAATTGCCCTCTCCCCTCTTTGGAAGAGGTTTAAGAAAGTTCAAAACATTCTCAAAGATCCGACTCATCCTGGGCACCACCACCCCTTTTTTTTTTTTGAACTATTACCATCTGGCAGACGGTACAGGGAATAATAAAAACAGGAACAAATAGGCTGAAAAACAGCTTCTATCCCAGGGCAGTAGCTCTTTTTCATTCTACTGTATAGGGCAATATTAACGCAATATTTATTGTATAGAATGCAATTGCCCTCTCCCCTCTTTGGAAGAGGTTTAAGAAAGTTCAAAACATTCTCAAAGATCCGACTCATCCTGGGCACCACCCCCCCTTTTTTTTTTTTGAACTATTACCATCTGGCAGACGGTACAGGGGAATAATAAAAACAGGAACAAATAGGCTGAAAAACAGCTTCTATCCCAGGGCAGTAGCTCTTTTTCATTCTACTGTATAGGGCAATATTAACGCAATATTTATTGTATAGAATGCAATTGCCCTCTCCCCCTCTTTGGAAGAGGTTTAAGAAAGTTCAAAACATTCTCAAAGATCCGACTCATCCTGGGCACCACCACCCCCTTTTTTTTTTTTGAACTATTACCATCTGGCAGACGGTACAGGGGAATAATAAAAACAAGGACAAATAGGCTGAAAAACAGCCTCTATCCCAGGGCAGCAGCTCTGTTGACTTCTACTGTATAGTGCAGTGTTGGTGGGGTGTTCGGGGTTTTCCATTCAAGGTGTGGAGTGTGAAGGATGTGTGTTTGTGTTTATTTCCAAGGTCATGATATGCACTGAAGATGGTGTTGGATTTCGTTGTACGAGGTACAAGGACAATAAACTGAACTAAACTTCTCTAGAAATTCTGCTCCATCCTGAGGCTGCATGCTGTGTGTTTGTCCAGCGAAGGGAGTTGTCTGCACACTGTTTCAGAATGGCCCACCCCCCCTGCCCTGCCCTCCGGATGAGGAAAAGACCCCTCCTCTGGCACAATCTCTCTCTCTCTCTCTCTCTCTCACCAATTGGCAGAGAACAATGGTGAGATTCTACCAGTCTGGCCCAGTTTCAGTGAACTGGTAGTAAAAAATGTTACTGTTCAGCAGAACCTGTATTTCTTTTTCCCCCTCCTGATGATCAGCTGTTCCAACAATCAGCTGTTCCAACCAACAATCAGCTGTTCAATGATCAGCTGTCCCACGATCAGCTGTTCCAATGATCAGCTGTTCCAACGACCAGCTGTTCCAACGACCAGCTGTTCCAACGATCAGCTGTTCCAACGGCCAGCTGTTCCAATGACCAGCTGTTCCAATGATCAGCTGTGGTGGGATCCTCTTCGCTGTCTTACTGCTTCGCCCAGGAGGCTTCCCCGAGACAAGGAAACTCAAAGGGGGGGAAGCCAGAGTCACCTCACTACCGTGTGGCTAACTTAACACCTGCAGCGATTCCCTTAACCACCGTAGGAAGAAAAGTTGTAAAGTGGGACAAGAACTCACTCAACAACTGTCTCACGGAGCAACAACAATCTGAGGCTCAACTGTGAGCGTAAGTCGAGGACTACCTGTCATAATTTTTGAAAAACATTTACCTTTATTACATTTCGAACGCTGAACGTTAGATCCAGGGTGGTTCTCTTTAAAATATTGAGACCACAAATATTATCCAATATTTGAGGGGCTGCCACAGAGAGGAGGAAGGGATCAAGCTATTTTGTAAAGCGCCTGTAGGCCAGACAAGGAATAATAGATGGAAACTGATCCAGGAGAGATTCAACCTGGAAATAAGGAGAAACTTTCTGACAGGGAGAACAATCAACCGATGGAACAGAAGTTGCCTTCAGAAGTTCTGGGAACTTCATCCTTGGAGGCTTTCAAGAAGAGACTGGACTGCCCTCTGTCAGAAATGGTCTAGGATCTCCTGCCTGGATGGGGGGGTTGGACTAGATGACCTACAAGGTGCCTTCCAACTCTGATTATCTGTTATCTATTAAAAGATATGAGATCTTGCAGTAATTCTTATTTATATAATTATGATTACAATGACAGGTCACTGTTAAAGAGAATTGAACAACGCGGAAAAAAACAAGGAAGTGGTTCAATTAAATCTGCCTTTAATCATTAATCACTAC
>CM066332.1:140802074-140824574 GCA_033807585.1 Hydrophis major
TCTTGACAGACTAGAATACTGGGCCGTATCATAACAAAATGAAATTCAATGTACAGAAAAGTAAAGTCCTACACTTAGGCAAGAAAAACCAAAAGACCACATATAGACGGGGTGAAACCAGGCTCAATTGCAGGAACTGTGAGAAGGATCTTGGAGTCTTAGTGGATAACCAGCTAAATAGGAGCACAGCTGTGTGCAGCAGCGGCAGCCAAAAAAGCCAACGCAATCCTAGGTTGCATTAACAGAGGGATACAATCAAGAACAAGGGAGGTACTAATACCACTCTATAAAGCCTTAGTAAGACACTTACCAGAGCACTGCATCCAGTTTTGGTCACCACACTACAAAAAAAGACATTGAGACTAGAAAGAGTGCAGAGAAAAGAAACCAGGATGATTAAGGGACTGGAGACTAAAACATATAATGCACGGTTGCAGGAACTGGGCCTGGCTAGTCTAGGGAAGAGAAGGACCAGGGGAGACAGGAGAGCAGCCTTCCAATGCTGCCACAGAGAGGAGGAAGGGGTTAAGCTGTTTTCCAAGGCCCTGAATGCCAGACAAGGAATAATGGATGGAAACTGAACAAGGAGAGATTTTTCAACCTGGAAATAAGGAGAAACTTTCTGACAGTGAGAACAATCAACCCATGGAACAGAAGTTGCCTTCAGAAGTTGCGGGGAGTTTCATCCCTGGAGGCTTTCAAGAAGAGTCTGGACTGCCATCTGTCAGCAATGCATAGGGGTCTCCCGCTTGGGCAGGGGGTTGGATTAGATGACCTACAAGGTCCCTTCCAACTCTAATTATCTGTTATCTGTTATTTCTCAGCAATCAATCTTTTTTAAATGTGCCAATTCACTTTGAAGCATCTCCTGGGCTTTCTCACGTCCCTAATCCCCACTGGTGGGAAATAAAAACACAACTGTTTTATTTATTTTTTTGCTTCTTTTGACAAACTGTTCACTTTTCATAATCAATCACATTCTAGCTCTTCGGACAGCTCTGATTCATTTTAGCTTTTTTTTAAATTAGTTTATAATGTAGCATGCAAAGAAAATGCAAAAGTAAATATTGGGAAAAATAGGGAAGGGAAAAAGGGATGAGAAAACTGAGGGAAATAAAAGGGGGAAAAGGCATTGATTTCTAACTCCTTTCGGTACAGTTAGAATAGTATTAACCTCAAACCTCAACTTTTTACTTTTACGTAATAAACCTAGTTATTTCTAGAACAACCAACCTATCCAATTGGTCAAACCTAAAATCAACGTTTCATTTTTTTTTCCACCCCAAGAATAAAGTCCAGAAGTGGTTTCCAAGTACCAGTAGAAATAAAAGTATTTGTATTTTTTTTCTTCTTCTTTAATTCAAGGAGTCAATTTAACCACCTCTGCTAACTCCATCTCTTTCTGCCATTTCATTTGTCCATTATGGGAGTCGAGGGGATTAAAGAAAAAAAAATTGGATCCATTTTCATTTCTGTTTGGAAAGAGCTGCAGAAAAATAGAGCAAGGGAAGGAGTTGGTATTTTTGGGAGGAACCGAAAGAAACGGAATGTCGATTATTAGAATGATAGGAGATGATAAAACTGTCATAGAAAAATGTTAATTTTAGACACTAGAATTAAAAGAACGAAGCACATCAGAATATTATAAAGTATGGAACAACTTTTACACATGGAGGGACATGAAAGAAAGTCTATAAAATAAAAATTTGGAAATTAGGTGGAACTGATATGAGTTATAAGAACTAAAATGATACAAAGACTAAATGTATATATGTAAATTTGTGTATATATGTATATAAATGCTTATATTTTCTATCGATTTTTTCTTAGTGCAAAATGTAAAGACTGAAATGTATGTTAAAGAAAGTTCATCACATTCAATACTTTTTAATGTTTATTTTCAATAAAAATAATTTGAAAAAAAGAAAAATGTTAATTTTAGGGTAAGTTGAATGTGTTTCTGTTGTTCATAGCTCTCAAAGAAAGCTGGAAGTTGCTCTTATTTCTATTTCTTCTTTTCTTTCTCTCTCACACGACAGGTAGTCCTCGACTTACAACAGTTCATTTAGTGACTGTTTGAAGTTACAACGCCACCGAAAAAAGTGACATAGGGCTGTTTTTCACGCTTACAACCTTTGCAGCATTCCCCCTGGGTCACGGGATCAAAATTGGGATGCTCGACAACTGACTCATAGTTATGACGGTTGCTATGTCCCGGGGGTCACGTGATCTCCTTTTGTGACCTTCTGAGAAGCAAAGACAATGGGGAATCCAGATTCACTTAACGACCGTGTTAGTCGTTGAACCAGGGCAGTGGTTCACTTCAAAATGTTGATTGCATGACCATGGGGAGGCCATAACCAGTCTTAAGAATGAAAAACAGTTGTAAGTCACTCTTTTCCCCAGGGCTGTTGTATCTTTGAATGGTCGCTAAGTGTGTTGTGGTTCGCCGGCGGCCGGTGCAGACGGCAGCAGAATCGGACAGTGGGGAAGAACGGGGGACCAGTCCGGGAGTCTGGGGAGGACTTGGACGAGGGTCCTGCATCTGATGCCGAGATGGGGCCAGGACCATCTGGGAGTGGTGTGCTGACTCCAGAGCCTCCAGAATCTGGCAGCAGCAAGGCTGAGGAACAAGGGGAGCCTGTTCCCAGTGTGCGTGTGCGCAGAGCTGCTAGAACGTGAGAGCAGCTGAAACAAAAGGGGTGACTCAGGAGTAAGGCTGGGAGGTGATTGCCCCTCCCATAAGGTATAAAGGACAGGCAAAGGTGGAGAAACCTTTGCAGGAAGCAAAGTTGTTCGTTTAGTTCAGATTCATTCATGAAGCTCTGTGTACTTCGGTTGGTTTTTTTTCCTTTTCGGGTTCATTGGACATTTCTGTTATTGGCAGCACTTCACAGGGAAGAAAGGTGGGTGCTTATCTCAGGGGACTATTTGAGAGTCATTAGCGGCTGGGAATGAAAACAATTCCCAGCGTAGAAATAAAACAAGACTTGTTTTTAAGATAAGCGTGTGTGTAATTAGGGTCTCGGAAGCCTTGGTCAGAACAAAGTGAAATGGTTGTTAGTCGAGGACAGGATTCGTAAGGAGGAGGCAAACGATTCAAGCAATTTAGGAGAGCGAATTGCGGGAATAAAACCTGTGATACCTTGGCAGGTGGGATTAATTGATCCCAGCTCGCTGGAATATGCTGCTAAAAGTCTGTATTCCAGCCATAAATCCATTTCATTGCCCCACTGAACTATTGAAGTGAATGGAGCAAATGGAAACAGGAAGACGAAGGTGGCTTGGAGAGGAAGGGGAGGTATATTCTGGCAGTGTCACGGCTCGGACACCCCCTGCCGATGTTGAGGGCTCCCCCAGGGCCTGTTTGCAGACAGCTTCAAAGGAGGGAAAGCCCTTTCTTTGGCTGCCAGGCAGAAGGAAGCTTTGTCAATGAGACAGAGAGAGAAGGAGGGGTGGGCAGAAAGGAGGGAAGGAATAGAGAGGACAGGAGGGAGGGAGGAAAGGGGAGGAGGGAGGGGAGGAAGGAAGCAAAGTAAGGATGGAGGGAGGATAGGGAGGGAGGGAGGAGATGAGAATGGAAAGGGAGGAAGGAAGGAAGGAAGGAAGGAAGGAAGGAAGGGAGGGAGGGAGGGAGGGAGGGAGGGAGGGAGGGAGGAAGGAGATGAGAATGGAAAGTGAGAGAGGGAGGGAGGAAATTGGAATGGAAAGGGAGGGAGGGAGGAAGGAAGGGAGGGAGGGAGGGAGGGAGGAAGGAAGGAGATGAGAATAGAAAGTGAGAGAGGGAGGGAGGGAGGGAGAAAGGAAGGAAGGAAGGAAGGAGATGAGAATGGAAAGTGAGAGAGGGAGGGAGGAAATTGGAATGGAAAGGGAGGGAGGAAGGGAGGAAATTGGAATGGAAAGGGAGGGAGGGAGGGAGGAAGGAAGGAAGGAAGGAAGGAGATGAGAATAGAAAGTGAGAGAGGGAGGGAGGAGGGAAGGAAGGAAGGAAGGAAGGAAGGAAGGAAGGAAGGAAGGAAGGAAGGAAGGAAGGAAGGAAGGAAGGAAGGAAGGAGTTGGGAATGGAAAGTGAGAGAGGGAGGGAGGAAATTGGAATGGAAAGGGAGGGAGGGAGGGAGGAAATTGGAATGGAAAGGGAGGGAGGGAAGAAGGAAGGAAGGAAGGAGATGGGAATGGAAAGGGAGAGAGTGAGGGAGGAAGGAAGGAAGGAAGGAAGGAAGGAAGGAAGGAAGGAAGGAAGGAAGGAAGGAAGGAAGGAAGGAAGGAAGGAAGGAGATGGGAATGGAAAGTGAGAGAAGGAGGGAGGAAATTGGAATGGAAAGGGAGGGAGGGAGGAAAGAAGGAAGAAAGGAGATGGGAATGGAAAAGGAGGAAGGGAGGAAGGAGATGGAAATGGAAAGGAAGGGAGGGAGGGAGGGAGCAGTGAAGGCACCAGGCTAAAAACCAGAAGATGGTGAATTCTAGTTCACTTCACAACCGTCTCGCCAAGCATCAGAAATTTTGGAGATAATTTGTGGTCGTAACGCAGGATTACCTGTGATGACCCAAAGGGGCATGGCACGAAGGCAACACAGTCAGATAATCAGTAGGAGTCCCTTTATTAACTCCAACTTTGCCTCCAGTGTCCTGGTTACCTTCTGGGCTGTAGAAAAACTCTTCCAGGAACAGCCTTTGGCTGCAGAGAATTAAGTCCAAAATGCAGTCAACAGAAACTATCTGTAAGTCCAATCAAGGCAAAATGAGGCAATTAGTCCAGCAGGAATTCCAGATGTGAAGGAATGGCAATAACTCAACCCAGTTGGGATGATGCCAGGAACACAGATAACCAAAGTCAACACAAGAAAAACTCACATTTGTTCCCAGCAGATGCCGCACTCTTTTAAACTCTCATTACCAGGTGTAACTAATGAAAGGAATCAGGGCCCTTTCCTCCCCCGTAAGCCAGGCAACCCACATTGCTCTCTTCTCCGTTCCTCCCTGTGAGCCCTTGGATGAAGAGGAGATGGGCCTGGGTTTTCCTCTGAACCAGTGGTGGAATTCAAATTGTTTTTTACTACCGGTTCTGTGGGTGTGGCTTGGTGGTCATGTGACTGCGTGGGCGTGGCCAACTCGATGTCACTCACATCGAGGGGTGCCTCACCTGGCCCTTCCTCTCCCAGCCATTCCTTGTCACCCAGCCTCAAGTTATCTATAGTTCTGTAAAAAATGTTGTTCACCTTTTTTGACTTTACTATCTGCATACTATAAATGTACTTTCATGGACCACTGAAAGGAGGAAATGGCTCACATGCTTTGCCCAAGAGTAAATATAGGCAATAGGCTTTAAAGGGGCTGCCACAAAGAAAGGGGGGGGATGTATTTTACAAAACACCAGGAGGCAAACAAGAAGCAATGGATGGAAACTGAACAAAGAGAGAAGCAAACTTTCTGACAGTGAGAACAATTAACCAGTGGATTTGCTTGTCCCCAGAAGTTCTGGGTGATCAATCACTGGAAATTTTTAAAAGACTGGACAGCCATTTCTCTGAAATGGTATAGGATTCCCCCAAAAGTCCCTTCTAAGTGTTATTCTGACACCTTTCTCAGGACCTCAACTCAGAGTTTGGCATCCTCTGTTTTCCTGCCTGAGCAGGGGGTTGGATTAGAAGACCTCCAAACTCCCTTTCAATTCTATTAAACACGCATGTATTTATGCTTTGGACTATAGACATTGAATGCATGTAAACCCTGAAAAATATGTGGTAGCCCTGGGCAAAAGAAAGGCAGTAGAATCACTCTAGGTGTAGGGACAGTGTAAAATATTAACACATGATAAATAATGGAACAATTAAAAATAATAGCACAGAGTTTTCTCTGTCCCTCTCTCTCTCTCTCCCTTCCTATTTCTTTTTCTTTCTTTCTCTTTGTCTCTTTCTGTCTTTCTCTCCCTTCCTTCCTTTCTCTCTCTCTCTCTCTCACACACACACCACTCTCTCTCTCTCTCTCCCTATTTCTCTTTCTTTCTTTCTTTCTTTCTTTCTTTCTTTCTTTCTTTCTTTCTTTTTCTTTCTCTCTCTCTCTCTCTCCCCTTTCCTTCCTATTTCTTTCTCTTTCTTTCTCTTTGTCTCTTTCTGCCTTTCTCTCCCTTTCTTTCTTTCTCTCTCTCTCACACACACACTACTCTCTCTCCCTCCCTATTTCTCTCTTTCTTTCTTTCTTTCTTTCTTTCTTTCTTTCTTTCTTTCTTTCTTTCTTTCTCTCTCTCTCTCTCTCTCTCTCTCTCTCTCTCTCTCTCTCTCTCTCTCTCTCTCTCTCTCTCTCTCACACACACACACACACACACACACACACACACCTGTCAGCCTTCATTCCCTCTCACTCCAGGCACCTTACTCACAGGGGAAAGTGAATCCAGCATTAGAGAAGTTCTGCAGGTCAACAGACTTGCATTTGCAGCTCCTACAAACTTCCTTCCCCATGGCTGGATTCGCCCCCCCTTCCCCAGCATTTTTTCCCTCTCGCTCCAGGCACTTTACTCACAAGGGGAAGCGATATTTCTAGTGTCCATGAAGAATCCAGCCTTGGAGAAGTTTTGCAGGTTAACGGACTGCTGCTCCGCCCACAGTCATGTGTTTCCAAGTGGCTGCTTGAAAATGCATGGCTAGGATGGGGGAGCAGTCCCCCTTTAAACTGGGGCAGTGAGCGTCGGGTGGATGGGTCAAGCAAGCGAGCAGAAACCGGGCGACCAGGTTGGGGGTGTGGCCAGCTAGATGTTGCGACCGGTTCAGTGACCCACGCCAAATTCTTGCTACCGGTTCGCCCGAGTAGGTGTGAACCGGTTGAATAACACCTCTGCTCTGAACACCCTCTCCCTTGTTCTACCTTTCCCCTGCTCTGCCCAAAGCCGGACTTTGCCCTTCCCCAGTTTCCTCCACAGACAATGGAGCCACACGCCCACTCCCTGTCAGCTGTTCATCTTCCTCCTCCTCGGATTCAGACTCCGATGGGGGCATGACATTACCTGCACTGGATTTACCAAGGAGGCTTGCTAAGGTTTCTTGGCCTAGCCCAGTGGTGGGATTCAGCTGGTACACAGCGGTTCATGTGTTCTGGTTGTTCCAGCGATCAGTTGGCTCCGCCCCTGCCCTAGTCTATCTTTTATTTCCTTCTTTTGAGACCTAACCGATTCACACGGCACTCACCAGGGCTGCAGCAGAAGCTAAGTTTTAGCTGAAAATGGCTGCTTTTAAAATGTTACGTTATGTTTTTAAGATGTTACAACCCAACCGGTTGTAACACTGGTTTAATCCCAGCCCTGGGCTAGCCTACTGTTCTGACCCAGGCTTCCTAAATTGTAATTACACAGAGACATATTTTAAAAACAAACCTATTTTATTGCAACGCTGAGAATTCTTTTCATTCCTAGCCAGAATTAATCTCTTAAAGTCCCCCAAGATAAGCACCCACCTTTCAGTTCTGTGAAGTGCTGCCCAAAGCGGAAGTATCAAACGAACTAGAAAAGAAACCAACCCGAAGTACAAAAAAAAAGCCAACCAAAGTGGAAAGAGCTTCGAGGAGGACTCTGAATCGATCGAACGACCTTGCTTCCTGCAAAGGATTTGTCATCTTGGCCTGACTTTTATCCCTTATGGGAGGGCCAGTCACCACCCACCCTTACTCCCGAGTCGCCCCGTTTGTCTCAGCGGCTCTTGTCTTCTAGCAGCTCTACGCACACGCACGCTGGGAACAGGCTCCCCTTGTTCCTCTGCCTCGCTTCTGCCAGATTCTGGAGGCTCCAGAGTCAGCACACCACTCCCAGATGGTCCTGGCCCCATCTCTGCATCAGACACGGGACCCTCGTCTGAGTCCTCCCCAGACTCCTGGACTGGTCCCCGTTCTTCCCCACTGTCCGATTCTGCTGCCGTCTGCACTGCCTGCCGGCAAACCACAACACCTACTTCAAAGGGACTGGAAGGATACTTCCTTGGTGCAACCTCCAGCTGCCAACAGATCAGCCTAACTGAAGGAGGCTCTTAGATCCAAGCCAACAACTCTACAAAGCCGCATTTCCCAGAAGGGAATTTCACCCAGAGACCAGATATTCAAAACAAATAAATCTGCATTGAGAGATCTCGGAAAGTCTGAATCCAAAGTGCCTCAGATGTAAACTGTTCTGCTGGACCCCTTCCAGGCCAGCTGGACCTCTGCCTGTTCACCACAGGACTGCTCCAATTGTAAGACTTTTGTTTGGCCAAAGAAACGTTTGTCTAAAAGAAAACAAAAATCTTCCTTGTGAAAAGCAAAATACGAAGACAACTTGCAGGATTGGTTGGGGAAACTGAACATCAGGACATAATCCTATCTGTGCATCAACTTTGGGCAGCTGCCCTCCAGATGTGCTGGATGCCAGCTCCCATCAATGCCATTCAACGAACCTGCTGGGTGGGGATGATGAAATGGTACTGGTTGGGAAATGTGCAGGCAGGCAGGGGGGAGGAGTTAAGTGGGGAATTAGCCTCACATCATTGCGCAGTTGCAAAAGTTCCAGGACTGATCCCTCCTAAGCTTCACATAACCTTATCTATCTATCTATCTATCTATCTATCTATCTATCTATCTATCTATCTATCTCTTTGTATCTATCTATCTATCTATCTATCTATCTATCTATCTATCTATCTATGCATCTCTCTCTCTCTCTCTCTCTCTCTCTCTCTCTCTGTCTATCTATCTATCTATCTATCTATCTATCTATCTATCTATCTATCTCTTTGTATTTCTATCTATCTATCTATCTATCTATCTATCTATCTATCTATCTATCTATCTATCTTTGTATCTATATCTATCTATCTATCTATCTATCTATCTATCTATCTATCTCTTTGTATTTCTATCTATCTATCTATCTCTTTGTATTTCTATCTATCTATCTATCTATCTATCTATCTATCTATCTATCTATCTCTTTGTATCTATCTATCTATCTATCTATCTATCTATCTATCTATGCATATCTCTCTCTCTCTCTCTGTCTATCTATCTATCTATCTATCTATCTATCTATCTATCTATCTATCTATCTCTTTGTATTTCTATCTATCTCTATCTATCTATCTATCTATCTATCTATCTATCTATCTATCTATCTTTGTATCTATATCTATCTATCTATCTATCTATCTATCTATCTATCTATCTATCTATCTATCTATCTATCTCTTTGTATTTCTATCTATCTATCTATCTCTTTGTATTTCTATCTATCTATCTATCTATCTATCTATCTATCTATCTATCTATCTATCTATCTATCTATCTTTGTATCTATATCTATCTATCTATCTATCTATCTATCTATCTATCTATCTATCCATCCATCCATCCATCCATCCATCTATCTATCTCTTTGTATTTCTATCTATCTATCTATCTATCTATCTATCTATCTATCTATCTATCTATCTATCTATCTATCATCGTCTGTCTGTCTGTCTGTCTGTCTGTCTGTCTTATTTTATAGTAATTATTTTATATCAATATCACTTTAAAAAATGATGTAAAACGAGTCCAGTTCTGTGATGACTGGCTAAAGATCAACACAATGTACAAATATATAATTCTGAGCTCAGTTAAAGTCCTACACTTAGGCAAGAAAAACTCAAAGGACACACATAGACTGGGTGAAATCAGGCTCAATAGCAGTTACTGTGAGAGGGATCTTGGAGTCTTAGTGGACAACCAGCTAAATAGGAACCAGCCATGTGTAGCAGCAACCAAAAAAGCCAATGCAATCCTAAATTGTATTCACAGAGGGATACAGTCAAGAACAAGGGAGGTTCTCATACCACTCTATAAAGCCTCAGTAAGACCACGCCTAGAGTACAACTACATCCACTTTTGGTCACCACACTATAAAAAAAGATATTGAGCCTCTAGAAAAAGTGCAGAGAAGAGCAACCAGGAGGATTAGGGGACTGGAGACTAAAACTATACCATGAACAGTTGCAGGAACTGGGCCTGGCTAGTCTAGGGAAGAGAAGGACCAGGGGAGACAGGATAGCAATGCTCCAATATTTGAGGGGCTGTCCCAGAGAGGAGGAGGGGGTCAAACTATTCTCCAAAGCATCTTTGAAGGTCAGACAAGGAACAATGGATGGAACCTGATCAAGGAGAGATTCAACCTGGAAATAAGGAGAAACTTTCTGACAGGGAGAACAATCAACCCATGGAACAGAAGTTGCTTCAGAAATTGTGGGAGCGCCATCACTTGAGGCTTTCAAGAAGAGACTGGACTGCCATCTGTCAGAAATGGCGTAGGGTCTCCTGCTTGGGCAGGGGGTTGGACTAGATGGCCTACAAGGTCCCTTCCAACTTTTTTATTCTGTTAATACCTGTACCCTTAAACTGGGCTCAAGAGAAGACGTTTTCCCTCAGCTATGAAAAACAGCCCCCCGCCCCCCAAAGGGGTCCAAAATTCAGAAGAGCCACTCATGCTCACACCTGGACACTCCTTACCTGTCCTGCGTCCCGTAGGAGCCCACTTTCTCATTCTTCATGCAAAAATCAGGAGAACTTTGCAGGTAAACGAGCTCGGATTCCTTCACTGGACGGATGTCCAGTTCCTTGGGCACCAGATGCTTGCGGTTACCCATGGGCCGATGGACAACCTTGGTGGCCGAAAGGTATCGGTTTTTTAAGTCCAGGGCGACGTCCTTCAAGTCTTGAAGGCCCTTCCAACAAGTCTTGATGGAACAGGAACCAGACACTCCGTGACACTTGCATTTCATCTCCAAGGAAGCTTTCAGGGACTGTCGGAGAGGGGGATGGGAAAAAGCAGCAACACAAGGACATTGAAGGAACCGTTGTTCTAGTCTGCCAAGACCCAACACCCAACAGTGTGTAACTTTCTGTCCTCAGGATGAGTAGAGCCCTAGAGCAGGAAGGGACTTTGGAGGGCTTTTGGGTTCAACCTCGTGGTGGGATTCAAATTTACAAAATACGTGCTGCTATTCAGCAAACTTATGAGCGTGGTCAACTGGAGAGGCTTACGCTTAAAATTAATGGGAAGGAGGATACAGGTTATTACCAGATATGGGACAAATGGCATAAGTGGGTAGACAATAAAAGGGGAAACATGTAAATGAACCTAAGATACCAATGATATCAGCGATTCATCATATATTAAGTACATAAAAACAATTAAAGGTTTTAAACCTTCTTTTCTTTGTTGCTACTGTTATCAGTGTTAGCTATTTATAATATTTTTGTGTTTATTAGTTCAAAAAAAACCATGAATGTGTTAGTAGTAGAAGAGCAGTTATAATCCAACCTGAAAATAAATGGAGCATATTGTGAATTATTTAGCGCTTAGGATGTGACAAGGTGTGAATATGTGACTGGTACTCGCCAATAATGATTTTTAGGACTCACCAAATTCGACAACAAATCTTAAAAAATATGTGTTATTATTGTTTTTGTATTTTGGAAATTGTACATTTTTAAATTTGTAAATAAAATTGTTTTCAAAACTTAATATTTTTTTTACTACTAGTTCTGTGGGCGTGGCTTGGTGGGTGTGGCTAGTGGCCATGTGACTGGGTAGGTGTGGCTACATGGTCACGTAACTGGGGGAGTTTCAAAAGACAGAAACTCGCTTTCTGGAGCAGGGGGTTGGACTAGATGACCTCCGAGGTACCTTCCAGCCCTGGATTGCTGTGCTATTTTAAAGCATCCCCTGAAGCTGTGTCTAGTGCCAAGGTTTGTGGTCCTTCTTTCCTCTCCTATTTCCCTCCCTCCCTTTCTTTTTTTCTTTTTCTTTCTCTTTCTTTCTCCCCTCCCTCTTTCTTTCTTTCTTTCTTTCTTTCTTTCTTTCTTTCTTTCTTTCTTTCTTTCTCCCCTCCCTCCCTTTCTTTCTCCTTTCCCTCCCTCCCTCCCTCTTTCTTTCTCTTTCTTTCTTTCTTTCTTTCTTTCTTTCTTTCTTTCTTTCTTTCTTTCTTCTTTCTTTCTTTCTCCCCTCCCTCCCTTTCTTTCTCCTTTCCCTCCCTCCCTCTTTCTTTCTTTCTTTCTTTCTTTCTTTCTTTCTTTCTTTCTTTCTTTCTTTCTTTCTTTCTTTCTTTCTTTCTTTCTCCCCTCCCTCCCTTTCTTTCTCCCATCCATCCCTCTTTCTTCCTCTTTCTTTTTTTCTTTTGCAAACACCCCACTCCAGCGCCCCATTTTTGGTCTAGTGGGCCTCAGGGAAGCCTCCCGCGTGCTGAAAAAAAAGAAGCATTTTGAAGGTAAGGACAACAGCGAAGGGGTGATCTCGATTAGCTAGAAATCAATAAATCCGATGATTTCCTGCTTTCGAGTTGATCTAAATTGCGCAGCACCGCCAATCGTTGCCCAGTTGATCATTGGCAATGCCGGTTCAGCCGGATTTTTATTTACCGGGTGGGCCAAACTGGTAGCAATTTTTTTTTTACTACCAGTTCGGCCAAGCCAGGCCAAACCGGCAGCATATCTTCTCCCTGCTCAAGGCAGAACCTTAGACCAACTTAGTCAAATGGTTATTCCATCAATGGAGCAACGTTGCCTCCAGAAGTTGTGAATGCTCCAACACTGGAAATGTTTTAAGAAGAGATTGGATAACCATTTGTCAGAAATGGCATAGGGTTTCCTGCCTGAGCAGGGGGTTGGACTAGATGACCTCCAAGGTCCCTTCCAACTCTGTTATTCCTTCTGTTATTCAGTGATGGAGCATTTACAATTTCTGGAGGCCAGTCGTTCCACTGGTAAATGGTTTTCACAGTCAGGAAATTCTTCCTTTGTTCTAGGCTGGATCTCTCCTTGGTTCGCTTCCATCCGTTGCTTCTTGTCCTGCCTTGAGGGGCTTTGGAGAATAGCTTGACTCCCTCTTTTTTGGGGGGCAGCCCCCGAGATATTGAAACACTGCTATCATGTCTCCCCCTAGTCCTTCTTTTCATTAAACTTCCCAACAAATGGCTATTCAAGTTCTTCTGGAAAATCTCCAGTGATGGTACACCTGAGGCAAGTCGTTCCACTGATTAATTGTTCTAAATATGAGCAGATTCCTCCTGAGTTCCAAGTTGCTTCCCTCCTTGATTCGTTTCCACCCGTTGCTTCTCATCCTGCCTTCAGGGGCTTTAGAAAATAGCTTGACCCCATCCTCCTCTCTGGCAGCCCCTCAAATATTGGAAGACTGCTATCTTGTCACCCCTGGTCCTTCTTATCAATTGAGATCAAGTGGGGTACTAATACCACTCTAAAGCCTTAGTAAGGCAGCACTTCCAGTTTTGGTCAACACACTATTAAAAAAAATGTTGAGATTCTGGAAAAGCAACCAGGATGATGAGGAGACTGAAGGATAAACCATCTGAAGAACAGTTACAAGAACTGGGCTTGGCTAGTCTAGGGAAGAGAAGGACCAGGAGAGACAGGAGAGCGGTCTTCCAATATTTGAGGGGCTGCCCCAGAGAGGAGGAAGGGGGTCAAGCTATTTTCCAAGGCACCAGAAGGCCGGACAAGAAATAATGGATGGAAACTGAACCAGGAGAGATTCAACCTAGAAATAAGGAGAAATTTTCTGACAGGGAGAACAATCAACCCATGGAACAGAAGTTGTGGGAGCTTCATCCCTGGAGGCTTTCAAGAAGAGACTGGACTGCCATCTGTCAGAAATGGTGTAGGGTCTCCTGCTTGGGCAGGGGGTTGGACTAGATGACCTACAAGGTCCCTTCCAACTCTGATTATCTATTATCTGTTAAAGGCTAGACACATCTCGCTCCCTCAGATATTTGCCAGATGATTTAGCCTCCAGACCTTGGATGTCAGACTCAAAGCCAGTGGTGTACCATGCTGGTCACCCCCAACCCTTGTTTTAGCAAAGGGGAAAGAAGTTACAATACATCATGTGATGACAACACGATGATGACACGAGTTTGACACCCCTGCTCCGGATTCTTTATCATCTTTGCTACTCTTCTCTCCATCCTTGGTAGGATCTCAGGGTTTGGTCCAATGGTCACAAGGGTGGCTTGGTGTGATTTGATCTTGTTCATGAACTGGAGTAGAGCTGAGGAACAAGATCAGCCAAGGAGAACTGAATTGAGGGCCGAGAGAATCTGGGCGTGGTTTGTCTCTGTTCTGTGCTCAGCTCTAAAGTGAAAGAGAAACTTACCTGCTTGCTTTTGCTTGCCGAACTAAAGTGAAACTGATATTAGTTTCTGAGTTCCTGAGTTGCTATTCTGCCCTGAACCTGTAACATGTCTCCTTCTGTTTGAGGTTGCTCCATGTTGGAGAAATATCTACAACTGGTCTTGTAAAATTGACTTGATGTGTTTATAAAGGAGTGAAATGAAACCTCAGCCACCTGTGCTTAGTTTTCTGGCGCTGAATTTACACTGCAGTGCACTGAACAGATCTGGCTTGGAGTGAGCTGCCTGTTTTTATACACGCTGCCCATGTTCAAAAATTTGGTCACAACCACCGATGATCTCGTGGACCAAACCTCGTGGCCAACCTCTGACTTAGCGACTTACAGGCAAGGCTCTGGAGCAAGCAAGGAAATTTACACGAGCTTTGCATTCCATTTCTTCCCCGGAGTTAGGTCTGTCCTGTTCACAGGTAGTCCTCCCTTTACAACCATTCATTTAATGACCACCAAAAGTTAGAACGGCCCAGAAAAGGAGCGCCCTTCCGTCTCTTTCTAAGTGACTCCGAGGTAGGGGTGTCAAACTCGATTTCATTGAGGGCCAAATCAAGGTTGTGTTTGACCTTGGGGAGGGGTGGATGGGTGTGGCCAGCTTGACCATCACTCATGTCATGGGGCACCTGTAGTGGGCCGGGCAGGGCTGGGGGGGCATCTTTCTGCAGCTCTTTGCTAGTGGGCATGGCGTGACTTGGTGGGCATGGCAGGGAAAGGATACTGTAAAATCTCTGGCAAATGGCCTTTTTGTTGTGGTGTGCCAAAAGCGTGCGCATGCGTGCTGGCACCCACAATGCAATGCGCCCTGTCCCCCTGCAATGCACGCACAACACCCCCGTCCTTCCCCCTTACCTGCACTGAGCATATGAGCACTTCCAGTTGATTTTCGGCCCATTGGAGGCCGTTTTCGCTCTTCCAGAGGTTCGAGGGAAGCCTCTGCAGTCTCGGGAGGCCAAAAAACGGGGCCCATTTCAACACTTCTGGTATTTCCAGAAGGCCTGTTTTTCGGCCTCCCGAGGCTGCAGAGGCTTCCCTCGAGCCTCCGGGAGGGTGAAAAAGGCCTCAAATGGACCAAAAATCAGCTGGGAGGCGCATGCATGTGCAGTGCAGGTAAGTTTGGCTGGGGCTCGCGTGCCCGCACAAATGGCTCTGTGTGCCACCTGTGGCACGTGCACCATAAGTTCCCCATCACAGCTCTATTCCCTCTCCACTCCAGGGAAAGGAGACTACAAAATCCCCATCCTCTCCCCACCCCCCCCACTAAACCTGCTTTCCAGCTCCGTTCTCCTGTGCAGGACAACCAAAGAAGACCCAGTCGATCAGCTGGGACTCGGGAGGTGGAGAATAGGTGGGGGCGGGGCCAATCAGAGGTGGGATTTTCCGGTTCTCCCAACTACTCAGAATTTCCGCTACCGGTTCTCCAGAACTGGTCAGAACCTACTGAAGACCCCCTCTGAGTTTGACACCCCTGCTCTAAGGCATTGACTAAAGTGACTTAGGAAAAAATGAGCGACCAAAATGAGTCCTCCCACTTAGAACACACACACACCGGGTCACCTGATCAAAATTTGGGGGCTCGGCAACTGGCAGGTACTTACGACAGTTGCAGAGTCCCAGGGTCACGTCATTGCTATATGCCAACCTTCCCAAGATGGTTTTCTAGCACCTTAATGACTACACAAAACTATTCATGTGTCCAACCGCCCCGCCCCCCCCCATGTGATGATTGCACAACGACAACAACACTCTTGGATCGGTTACCTGTCTCCCTACTTCACTGTTGTGTAGATGCATCAGCTTATTGGCTTGTGATCCTGATTTTTTCATCTTCATGGGAGCATCTGAAAATTTGGACCCCATGACAAGACCATAGTTGAGGTTGTCAGCACATCCTCCCCAGCGATACCCAGGTCCAGGTGTCTCACCTGGGATGGGACCACAGGAGCAGCCAGGGAGGTCCCCGGTGGTGCAGGCTCGGGCGATGGTGTGGCTGATGGCTGCAGCGGAAAGAGCATACACAAAAGCAGACTCCCTGGTACCTGGAAAAGAGACCGACAACATCACACCTTGTTCTGTAGAACAGCGAATCCCCAAACTTTCCGACATGGTGGCCAGACCTCTGTATGTGTGTGTGTGTGAGAGTGGCTGGCACCCCAATGCCCATGTGCATCTCCAGTCATGCCAGAGGCAGGCATACGCACCCTCCACTGGCACGAATGGAGCTTTGCGTGCACGCCGAGGGTGGTTGCGTTTGTGCACCTGAGCGGCAGGTACGCGAGCTCCACTCGCGTGAGCAGGGGGCATTTGCACTCGTGCGCGAAGCTCTGTTCGCCCGAGTGGAACTTTGCATGCGAGGGCAAGCGCCGTCTGCTGGTGTGAGTGGCATTTCAACGTGGGAATGCAAACGCCCTCCACTTGCGACAAGTGGAGCTTCGCGCATGCATGCGCTTGTCCCTCAGGCCCACAGCCCGGTTTCGAACCGGTCACGTCCTGGGGGTTAGGAGACTCTACGGTTGATCTTCTAAACCAGGAGCATCAAACACAAGGCTTGTGGGCTGGAGGCAGCCTGTGATGTGGTTGGATCCGGCCCACAGGGCCATCCTGGAAAATTGAAGGGGCTGGTGTGTGTCGCTTCGACCCGGGTCTACCCAAAGCAAAGGGTAGCAAAGGGAGTGGCCTCAAGCTGGTGACACCCACCCAGCCCACCCAGTTGGCCACACCCACCCAGTCGGCCACGCCCAGTGAGTGATATCAAGCTTGTGACGCCCACCCAGTTGGCCACGCCCACCCAGTCAGACACAGCCAGTGGTGTGAAGCTGGTGACACCCACCCAGTTGGCCACGCCCAGTGAGTGGTGTCAAGCTGGTGATGCCCACCCAATTGGCCACGCCTCCTGCCCCCCCCCCAGGTCAACCACAACCCTGATGTGGTCCTCAATGAAATTGAGATTGACACTGTGGTGGCATGCTACCGGTTTGGACCGGTTCTCCTGAACCAGCAGTAAAAAAAAGCCGACAATCAGCTGAGAGGAAAACTAAGAGAAAAATGCAGGATCGGCCCTACTCTACTCTACTCTACTCTACTCTACTCTACTCTACTCTACTCTACTCTATACTCTCCTCTCCTCTCCTCTCCTCTACTCTCCTCTACTCTACTCTACTCTACTCTATACTCTCCTATTCTCTCCTCTCCTCTCCTCTCCTACTCTACTCTACTCTACTCTACTCTACTCTACTCTACTCTACTCTACTCTACTCTACTCTACTCTACTCTATACTCTCCTATTCTCTCCTCTCCTCTCCTACTCTACTCTATACTCTCCTCTCCTCTCCTCTCCTCTCCTCTCCTCTCCTACTCTACTCTACTCTACTCTACTCTACTCTACTCTACTCTATACTCTCCTATTCTCTCCTCTCCTCTCCTACTCTACTCTATACTCTCCTCTCCTCTCCTCTCCTCTCCTCTCCTACTCTACTCTACTCTACTCTACTCTACTCTACTCTACTCTACTCTATACTCTCCTATTCTCTCCTCTCCTCTCCTACTCTACTCTATACTCTTCTATTCTCTCCTCTCCTCTCCTCTCCTACTCTACTCTGCTCTATACTCTCCTATTCTCTCCTCTCCTCTCCTCTCCTCTCCTACTCTACTCTACTCTATACTCTCCTATTCTCTCCTCTCCTCTCCTCTCCTACTCTACTCTACTCTATACTCTCCTATTCTCTCCTCTCCTCTCCTCTCCTCTCCTACTCTCCTCTCCTCTCCTCTCCTCTGCTCTCCTCTCCTCTCCTCTCCTCTCCTCTCCTCTCCTCTCCTCTCCTACTCTCCTCTCCTCTCCTCTCCTCTCCTCTCCTCTCCTCTCCTCTACTCTCCTCTACTCTATACTCTCCTATTCTCTCCTCTCCTCTCCTCTCCTCTCCTCTCCTCTCCTCTACTCTACTCTACTCTATTTTGGTTAAATGAATCTGGCTTTGTTTGTTCGAAGGTTGTAAAAAGGGGATTGGGACACTACAATCGTCATAAATATGAGACAATTGCCTAGCACCTGAAATTTGATTCCGTGACTATGACAGATGCTGCAACGGTCGTAAGGGTGCAAAACACTTATCAGTCCCCCCCTTTTTTCCCCCAGTGACATCGTAGCTTTGAAACGGTCACTTAAACGAACAGTTGTAAGTCAAGGACTACTCGTACAAGAGCCAGTGGGTGGAGCGGTAGCGAATCAAGGATGTCTGGAAAATTTGGGGGGAAGATATTTTCCCCCCTCCCCCCCTCCTCCCTCTTTTCCCCTTTACCTCTTTCCAAATCCAGCAAGTAATTTGGGGCTCGTTCGATGGACGAGCAATTCCACCGCATGTCAGAAAAGGCTTTCCGGCACGTCTTGATGACCTCGCGAGCAGCCTGGATAATCGTCTGCATCAGCTCCAGGTTGCTGCGGCAGAGTTGCACTTGAGAAACCACCAGCCCTTCCAGCTGCTTGCAGTGCTGGCTCTGGTTCAAGGCCAAAGCCGAAGGAGTCTTGAACAAAGCTCTGCAAAAAAGGAGAAAGGAGACCACCTGGTGATCCAGCAGCTAAGAACAACAGCCTCCGGAGGACTGGGAGAAAAAAAAAAAACTGTGTGCAAGGAGATATTGGAGGGAGAGAGGAAGGAAGTGGAGGAGACACTCTCTTTTACAGCCCAAGAAATGGAGGAACGGTCCCTTCTTTTTTTTTTAAACAAATTTTATTAATTTTACAAAAACAGCTTATTTAGAGACAATGGGTGAATCTAATTAAGGATAAAAGGGGGATTCTGGAAGGTACATAAGATTGTGTTTTTATATGTGCATTTAGACTAGAACCTTTCTTATAAAATTTATTGTGTAATTTTAGGAACGGTCCCTTCTGAGGAAGTTTGCCACACCCATGAAAGCCAACTGGGGGACTTTGGGACAATCACTAGGAGACGGGGAGTTCTAGTCCCGCCTTAGCCATGAAAGCCAACTGGGGGACTTTGGGACAATCACCAGGAGACGGTGAGTTCTAGTCCCGCCTTAGCCATGAAAGCCAACTGGGGGACTTTGGGACAATCACTAGGAGACGGGGAGTTCTAGTCCCGCCTTAGCCATAAAAGCCAACTGGGGGACTTTGGGACAATCACCAGGAGACAGGGAGTTCTAGTCCCGCCTTAGCCATGAAAGCCAGCTGGGGGACTTTGGGCCAATCACTAGGAGACTGGGAGTTCTAGTCCCGCCTTAGCCATGAAAGCCAACTGGGGGACTTTGGGCCAATCACCAAGAGATGGGGAGTTCTAGTCTCGCCATGAAAGCCAGCTGGGGGACTTTAGGCCAATCACCAGGACACAGGAAATTCTAGTCCCGCCTTAGCCATGAAAGCCAGTTGGGGGACTTTGGGCCAATCACTAGGAGACTGGGAGTTCTAGTCCCGCCTTAGCCATGAAAGCCAACTGGGGGACTTTGGGCCAATCACCAAGAGATGGGGAGTTCTAGTCCCGCCATGAAAGCCAGCTGGGGGACTTTAGGCCAATCACCAGGACACAGGGAGTTCTAGTCCCGCCTTAGCCATGAAAGCCAACTGGGGGACTTTGGGACAATCACCAGGAAACTGGGAGTTCTAGTCCCGCCTTAGCCATGAAAGCCAGCTGGGGGACTTTGGGCCAATCACTAGGAGACTGGGAGTTCTGGTCCTGCCTTAGCCATGAAAGCCAGCTGGGGGACTTTGGGGCAATCACCAGGAAACTGGGAGTTCTAGTCCCGTCTTAGCCATGAAAGCCAGCTGGGGGACTTTGGGCCAATCACCAGGAGATGGGAAGTTCTAGTCCTACCATGAAAGCCAGCTGGGCGACTTTAGGCCAATCACCAAGAAACTGGGAGTTCTAGTCCTGTCTTAGCCATGAAAGCCAGGTGGGGGACTTTGGGCCAATCACCAAGAGATGGGGAGTTCTAGTCCCGCCTTAGCCATGAAAGCCAGCTGGGGGACTTTGGGCCAATCACTAGGAGACTGGGAGTTCTGGTCCCGCCTTAGCCATGAAAGCCAGCTGGGGGACTTTGGGGCAATCACCGAGATGGGGAGTTCTAGTCCCACCATGAAAGCCAGCTGGGGGACTTTAGGCCAATCACCAGGAAACTGGGAGTTCTAGTCCCGTCTTAGCCATGAAAGCCAGCTGGGGGACTTTGGGCCAGGTTCTCTCTCTTGACCCAGCCTACCTCACAGAGTTGTTGTTGTGAGAAAAACAGGAGGAGGAAGGTGTATCAAGCATATTGGTTATCTTATTTATAAAAAAACAACAAAGGCAAGATCAAAACCTACTCTAGCCATCTAACTTCAGACTAATCATTCTAATCAATATGTTGACTTTCTGTATGATTTTCAGTTACTTTGCCAACTTCAGTTCCTTCCCCTAAATTCCTTTTAGGCTTAAAATATCATGATAGACAGATGATAGGTAGTTAGGTAGGTAGGTAGGGTTAGGGATAGGGATAGATAGGTAGGTAGGTAGGTAGAGAGAGAGAGAGGTAGATAAGTAGAGATAGGGATAGAGGTAGGTAAGTAGAGACAGAGATACGGATAGGTAGGTAGGTAGATAAATAGAAATAGAGATAAAGAGATTTTTAGATAGATGATAGATCGGATAGACAGATATAGACAAATAAGATGATAGGTAGATAGGTGGATAGACAGACACATAAGTAGGTAATTAGGTAGGTAAGGAGATAGAGGTAGATCAATAGATGATAGATGATAGATAGATAGATAGATAGACAGACAGACAGACAGATAGACAAATACAGATATAGACAGATAGATGATAAAAAGATAGATGATAAAAAGACAGACAGATGAGATATATATATAGCAAGTCCTTTCTTGTTTAATAACCACTAGAAAATTTAGGCTTCCTGTTTTCCAATTTTTTTTTTTTTTTAAAAAACAGAAGTTGGAAGGCTTTTGGGCTGGAGGGAGGATGGTGGCTCATAACAAGATGGAAGACTGCTCGGGTTCCGGATTCCAATTCCTCAGAGAAGGGATTGTAAAAGTTTACTGGTTTGATAAAAAGCCCCAGATCAAAACCTTCTCTCATCCGGGACTTTAACCGAAGCTCTTAAAACCTATTTATTTCTGCCATAAAACCCATCCATTAAGGATCTCCATCGATCACAAGGCCTGCCAGATGGAGCTGAGCCCACGGATATGATGTGAAGAACATGTGTCAGATCCGCATGGCTAAGGTAGAGGCATGATGGGCTTGGGGGTCCTTTTGCAACTGGGAATAATCCTAAAGTTACTTCAGATGAGCCAAAAATATTGGACCGGTTGACCTCTTTGTGAAAGGCAACCATAGCTGCTGTCTCTGAGTGGATGGAGAAATCTGAACATTTTTCTAACACTCTCCCAAATGACCAGAATTGTGCTTGCTAACATTTCGATTTTCTTTTCCAACTATATTACGGAGATGACGTCCCTTCTCTGGGGAGAACAAATGGCTGATTGGCAGCCCTGAAGGGGACTCTCCTCTGACTAGGAGAAGATTAATTTTCCACCCCTGATCCGTTTCTAACAAGATGAAATTCCTATATATCTATTTATCCTGATCCCTACCAAGCAAAATGAAATTTAACGATGTAAAAACATGTTCTCTCCATGTTTCTCCGCCCCCCTCTGTCTTTCTGTCTCTTTTTCTAACTCTCTCTCTATCTCTATATCTCTGTCTCTCTATCATCTATTTCTCTCTCTCTCTGTCTCTGTTTGGCTGTCCGTCCATCCATCTGTCCATCCATCTTTTATCTCTATCTCTATATCATCCATCTATCATCTATCTATCTATATCATCTGTCTGTCTATCTATCTATTTATCTATCTATATCTATATATCTATTTATCATCTACCTATCCATATCTATCTATCTATCTATCTATCTATCTATCTATCTATCTATCAATCTATCTCTATCATCTATTTATCATCTATCTATCTATCCATCTATATCAATCTATCTATCTATCTTTATCTATCTATCTATCTATCTATCTATCTATCTATCTATCTATCTATCTATCATCTATCTATCAATCTATCTCTATCATCTATTTATCATCTATCTATCCATCTATATCTATCTATCTATCTTTCTATCTATCTATCTATCTATCTATCTATCATCTATCTATCCATCTATCTCTATCATCTATTTATCATCTATCTATCTATCCATCTATATCAATCTATCTATCTATCTATCATCTATCTATCAATCTATCTCTATCATCTATTTATCATCTATCTATCTATCTATCTATCTATCTATCTATCTAT
>CM066332.1:140829574-140849574 GCA_033807585.1 Hydrophis major
CTACGAATCAAGGTATTAAAATTGAGCTTTGAAACACGCACCTTATTCACGGTCTCTTTTCTTACAGATAAGTCAGAGCTGGGAGACAGCCTGAGGTGTGAACAAAGACAAACCACACAAGGGTGAGGAGGTGGCCAACATCTAAAAGATTATATATTTTTTTTCCCCCCTGTATCAATATTCCTGAATGTAAGCATTGAACGGTGAAGATTTCGGTAGCAAGAGATATGAAAGAGCAGCAGTGAATTTCACAGGCGCCTTTTATTTATGCTGCATGATTGTTTATTGTCTGCCCACATTCTTCAAAGTTGGGAATCTACTTCATGCCTAATTTTTATTCCATCAATCCCACTATTGGTCCTGCAGCAAAAACTCCTGCCCTTTTTTTTTTTCTCCCTGCCAAGTTTTGTTCAGCCTGATGAAAAAGAATTTCCTCTTGGCATTTCCTTTCCAAGGAGACGAGAATTTTTGGTGAAATTCTCTTGGCTTGGAGAGAAGCATGTCCCCTTATTCCTTGGGTGATGAGGCATAAGAGCTGCTCAGAGTCTCCTTAAACTGTGAGATTGGAGAGGGAGGAGGAGGAGGAAGAAGAGGAGGAGGAGGAGGAAGAGGAGATTGAGAAGAAGAGGGAGAAGCAGAAGCAGGAGGAGGAGGAGGAGAGGAAGTGCACCGAACCTTAGAGTTCAGTCTTTTTTTTTCTTTTTTCCTTTCCTTTCTGTTCCCTCCCTCCCGTCCCTTCCCTTTTTCCTTTCCTCTCCTTTCCATCTCTTTCCTTTCCTTTCCATCCCTTTCCTTTCCTTTCCATCTCTTTCCTTTCCTTTCCATCCCTTTCCTTTCCTTTCCATCTCTTTCCTTTCCTTTCCTTTCCATCTCTTTCCTTTCCTTTCCTTTCCTTTCCATCTCTTTCCTTTCCTTTCCATCTCTTTCCTTTCCTTTCCTTTCCTTTCCTTTCCTTTCCTTTCCATCTCTTTCCTTTCCTTTCCTTTCCTTTCCTTTCCTTTCCTTTCCTTTCCTTTCCTTTCCTTTCCTTTCCTTTCCATCTCTTTCCTTTCCTTTCCATCTCCTTCCTTTCCTTTCCTTTCCTTTCCTTTCCTTTCCTTTCCTTTCCTTTCCTTTCCTTTCCTTTCCTTTCCATCTCTTTCCTTTCCTTTCCATCTCTTTCCTTTCCTTTCCTTTCCTTTCCTTTCATTTCCATCTCTTTTCTTTCCCTTTCCCTTCCTTTCCTTTCTTTCCCTTCCCTTCCCTTCTCTTTCTTTTTGAATTATACATCGTCCCATCTGGGGTTGCATTGAACAAAGAAGAGTTATGGCTTTCAAAAAGAAAAAGAAAAGTAATGAATGAAGCAGCAAACATTATCTGCTTATCCATCTAAATTGCTACCATTCTCCTTCTCTCCCCTCTTGGCTCAAAACATTTATATGTATATATTTGTTTTCTTAAGTTTTCGCGGGTACTTACATGAATACCATATATATATATATATATATTGCTGTCTTTAAAAGAAAGAAGTCATTACTGTTCTTCAGTCTTTCAGCTGGTAATATAAACAAGTGTCAAATTAATTTTCAAGGATAGCAACAGGGTTTTCAAATAACATTAGAGAGACTGTCAAGAAAGTGCACCATTTGTGGCAAAGGACCGGTCTAGTAAGAGCTTGAATTGCTTTGGGCGAGTAGAATACATTCACTTAAAATCAGAAAGACGCCACGGCAGACAAAGCTTTGGGAAATGGTTTTCCTTCAGTCTGGGAAAGGAAAACAAGCTTTGTGCACGTAGAGATGGACCACACTGAGAATTGCATGCAGAAGTACCAAGTGGTATACAGGCCTACGTACAGTATTCTAGGTGTGGTCTTGGAAGGGACCTTGCAGGTCTTCTAGTCCAACCCTCTGTTCAGGCAGGAAACCTACACCAAATGGTTGTTCAATCTCTTCGTAAAGAAAACTTCCAGTTTTTTTGAGCACCCACAACTTATGTAGGCAACTCATTCCACTGATCTAATTGTTCTAAATTTCTCCTTAGTTCTAGATTGCTTCCCTCCTTGATTACTTTCCATCAGTTGTTTCTTGTCTTGCCTTCATGGGCTTTAGAGAATAAGTTGGCCAGCATTTTCTGGGGAAGCTCCACCATTGGGGTTTTGCAGGGAAGAGGAGGGACAGAGGGAGGAAGAGTAGCAGGAGGAGGAGGACTGTGGAGTCTTTGATGCTCTCTGAGCTTGGTAGTTTTCCTGCAAATGTTTCATGACCCAACTAGGTAACATCATCAGTGCTGGAAGGGAGAGGAGGAGGAGGAAGGAGTGTGGGGTCCTTGGTGTTCTTTGAGCTTGTTTGTTTTCCTGCAGATATTTACAACCCAACTAGGTAACATCATCGGTGCTGGAAGGGAGAGGGATTGGAGGAGGAGGAAGAGAGGAAGAGGAGGAGGAGGAGGAGGGGGGGGGTACTTGGTGGTTCTTTGAGCTTGTTTGTTTTCCTGCAGATATTTCATGACCCAATTAAGTAACATCCTCAATGCTAGAAGGGTGTAGGGGTTTTCTCTCTGCAAACAAGCCACTAGCACAAGGGTCTTCAAACTTGGCAACTTTAAGACTTGTGGACTTCAACTCCCAGAATTCCTCCTCCAGTCAGCTTAGCTCAGGAATTCTGGGAGTGAAGTCCACAAGTCTTAAACTTGCCAAGTTTGAAGATCTTTGGAATAGATAGATAGATAGATAGATAGATAGATAGATAGATAGATAGATAGATAGACAGACAGACAGACAGACAGATAGATAGATAGATAGATATGTACATACATACAAGACACACAGAGATAGAGACAGACATAGAGTTGATAAGTAATGATAGATAGAGATAGACAGACAGAGACACAGATAGACATAAGTTGATAGGTGATGATAGATAGATAGATAGATAGATAGATAGATAGATAGATAATAGATAGATAGATAGATAGATAGATAGATAGATAGGATATAGACAGAGATGGAGATGGAGATAGAAGATAGATACTGTCAGGGGTCTTCAAACTTGGCATCTTTAAGACTTGTGGACTTCAACTCCCAGAATTCCTCCTCTGGTCATGTTAGCTCAGGAATTCTGGGAGTTGAAGTCCACAAGTCTTAAAGTTGCCAAGTTTGAAGACCCCTTGCACTAATATATCAACATACAGCAATTCCCACTCCCCTTCTGGGACTGATGATGTTACCTAATTGGGTAACAAGATGTCTGCAAGAAAACCACCCAGCTCAGAGAGCACCAAGGACTCCACGGTCCTCCTCCTCCTCCAACCTCACTCCCTTCTAGCACTGATTATGTTACCTAGTTGGGTAATGAAATGTCTGCAAGAAAACAACCCAGCTCAGGGAGGACCAAGGACCCCACAGTGGTTGTCCTTCTCCTCCTCATCCCCTTCCTCCTCCTTCTCCTCCTCCTCCTCCTGCTCCCACTGATGATGTTACCTAATTGGGTAATGAGAAGTCTGCAAGAAAACCACCCAGCTCAGAGAGCTCCAAGGAACTCCTCAGTTGAGGCTAATGTCTAAGCAAACACAATTTCTACCACCTTCACTGGTGTCACTTGGCCTCAAATGTGAAGATTTATTTTATTCCTCCCTGCCAACCCCCTGCAAGAAAATAAAAGAGGACAGAACACTCGGCCTTTGATAAACAAGGTTTGTTCTCTGGAGCAGAACGAAGAGAACCAAGTTGGATGCTTTGATGGGCTCCTTAGAGAGGAATGAACTGAAAAAGATTCCATTTGTCTTTGGAAAAAAAGAGCCAACTCTGTGTTTGTGACTCGGGAGGGAGCACCATGACTTTAAAAAAACCATTGGATTAAACAAATCAGGTGTAAAATACGAAGGGCCAGTTGACCGATGGGCACTGAGCCAACATTGCTTGGTGGACTTCAAAATGGAGAATGTCCCCCTTGAAGTTTGGGCCAGTGGACAGATGGGCTTTGCTAGCATGGAGAAAAACATTACATTCATGAAGATGCCTCAGGTGTTGTTTGGTCCAACTGCCCTACCAACCTAATCTGTCTTCCATTGATTCACATTCTTTCTCCACTAGGTTGTCTGTTTCTTCTTCAGATCTTGGGAAGAAGAATAAGAATTGGCAGGGAGGTCTTGGAGGTCTTCTATGTCCAGTGGTTGCCAACCAAATGGGCCGGGGACCACTGGTGGTCCGGAGAAAATGTCACCCCCAAAGCAATTCATTTTCCATGCATTTCTCTATTTATTCGATGCATTGCGATGGTATTGTTGTGATACTGGGACAGATCTTATTGTTTTCTTTCTTCAGATTCTTTCTTTCCTTACCTACATCCAGCTTTCTCCCTTACTCCCTCCTCCCTTTCTTTCTCTTTCTTTCTCTTCTTTTCTTTTCTCTTCCCTCATTCCCTCCCTCCCTCCCTTTCTTTCTTTCTTTCTTTCTTTTCTTTTCTTTCTCTTTCCTCATTCCCTCCCTCCCTTCTTTCTGTCTTTCTGTCTTTCTTTCTTTCTTTCTTTTCTCTTTCCCTCATTCTCTCCCTCCCTTTCTTTCTTTCTTTCTCTTTCTTTTCTTTTCTCTTTCCTCATTCCCTCCCTCCCTCTCTTTCTTTCTTTCTTGTTCTTTCTTTCTTTCTTTCTTTCTTTCTTTCTTTCTTTTCTTTTCTTTTTCTTTTCTTTTCTTTTCTCTTTCCCTCATTCCCTCCTTCCCTTTCTTTCTGTCTTTCTGTCTCTTTCTTTCTTTCTTTCTCTTTCCCTCATTCTCTCTCTCCCTTTCTTTCTCTTTCTCTTTCTCTTCGTTGTTCTTTTCTCTTTCCCTCTTTCCTCATTCCCTCCCTTCCTTCCTTCCTTTCTTTCTTCTTTCTTTTCTTTTCTTTTCTTTTCTCTTTCCCTCATTCGCCTCCCTCCCTTCTTTCTGTCTTTCTTCTTTCTTTCTTTCTTGTCTTTCTTTCTTTCTTTCTTTCTTTCTTTCTTTCTTTCTTTCTTTCTTTCTTTCTTTCTTTTCTCTTTCCTCATTCTCTCCCTCCCTTTCTTTCTCTTTCTTTCTCTTTCTTTTCTTTTCTCTTTCCCTCATTCCCTCCCTCCCTCCCTCCCTTTCTTTCTTTCTTTCTTTCTTTCTTTCTTTCTTTTCTTTTCTTTTCTTTTCTTTTCTTTTCTTTTCTCTTTCCCTCATTCCCTCCCTCCTTTCTTTCTTTCTTTCTTTCTTTCTTTCTTTCTTTCTTTCTTTTCTTTCTTTTCTTTTCTTTCTTCTTTCTTTCTTTTCTCTTTCCCTCATTCTCTCCTCCCTTTCTTTCTCTTTCTTTTTTCCCTCTCCTTTCCTCCCTTCTTTCTTTCTTTCTTTCTTTTCTTTTCTTTTCTCCCTCCCTCCCTCCTTTCTTTATTCTCCTCCCTCCTCCTTCCATTTTTCTTTCTTTTCTCTTCTTACTTTCTCGCTCCTTCTTTCCCTCCCTTTTTCTTTCTTTCCCTTTCTTTTTTTTCTTTTTTTCTTTTTCCCTCCCTCCCTTCTTTATTTCTCCCTCCCTCCCTTTCTTTATTTTCTTTTCTTTCTCGCTCCCTCCCTGCCCTTTTTCTTTCTTTCTTTCCCATTCCCTCCATCCTTCCCTCCCTCCCTTTCTCCCTTTCCCTTTTTTCCTCTTTCTTTCTCTCTCTCTCTCCCACCCTCCTTTCTTTTCTTTTTTTCTCCCTCCTTCCCTCCCTCCCTCTTTCTTTCTTTCTTTCTTTTCTTTCTTTCTTTCTTTCTTTCTTTCTTTCTTTCTTTCTTTCTTTCTTTCTCTCTCTCTCTCTCTCTCTCTCTCTCTCTCTTTCTTTCTTTCTTTCTTTCTTTTTCTTTTTCTTTCCCTCCCTCCCTCCCTCCCTCCCTCTCTCCTTTCCATCTTTCTGTCTGTCTTTCTGTCTTTCTTTCTCTCTCCCCCTCCCCCCCTCCCCCCCCCCAGTTCTCTACATGGAATTTTTGTGGAAAACTAGAAGTAAGTGCCATTTTTCAGCAAAAAATGTAAATTGCAGTGAAATCACTTGCAGGACTCTGTAAGTCATCATAAATGCAGATTGATGGATTAGCGCCCAAAATGCAGTCAGGCGACCACGTGGTGGGGGGTTCTGGCTCTTCCAACTTTGGAACTGGATCCTAAGTAGCTTTTTTGGGGAGGGGGGGGGTGGAGTCCGTTGTAATTTCAAACCGTCACAAATTCGAGGACTGCCTGGAATGAGCTAATGTGGGGACAACCAGACCATTTGCTTATTATGGCAATGCAAACCAGCCCAGGATTTAGACTGAATAACAAAAGGATGGATTGCTAAGCTATGTGAAATATTTCCTGAACATTTTTGCAGCTAACCTCCCTCCAAAAGAGAAAGATTTCTCATAATATGATAAATTACCCCAAAGCACCCAGGGGAGAAATCTGATACACCTGTAATCACACACAGGGGTGGCATGAACAAATCTGCCAAATCTAATTCGGCTCAGGTTTTTTTTTTCCTAGCCTTAAATGTACATCGTTGTATTTTCTTTTCTTTTCTTTTCCTTTTTCTCTCTCTCTCTCTCTTTCTTCCTTCCTTCCTTCCTTTCTTTATTTTTCTCTTTCCATCTTCCTTTTCTTTCTTTCCTTTCCTCCCGAAATACCCAAACAAAGCCGAATACCATACATGTAAGTACCCGCGAAAACTTAAGAAAACAAATATATGTGTGTGTGTGTGTGTGTGTGTGCGTGTGCGTGTGTAAAAAATATGGCTGTGTCATACCCCTGTCGGAATCTGACTTGGAGGAGGAAGCCAAACAGATGACAGGGAGCGGGAGTGTGGCTCCAGTGGCTGTGGAAGAAACTGGGAAAGGGCAAAGTCCGGCTGGGCAGAGCAGGAAAGAGGTAGAACAAGGGAGAAGGAATTCAGAGGAAGACCCAGGTCCACCCCTCTTCATCCTAGGGCACACAGGGAGGAACAGAGAAGGGAGCAACGTGGGTTGCATGGCTTACATGGGAGGAAAGGGTTCCCTTCATTAGCTGCAGCTGGGAACACAGTGTATAAAAAGGGAAGCTGTTGCGCACAGCAAGCTGTTGGGAGCAAATGTGAATTTATCTGGTATCATCATGGCTTATCTGTGTTCCTGGCATCTTCCCAACTGTGTGAGTTTTGCCGTGCTTTCAAGCCTGAAATTCCTTCTCCTGCCCTGTCAAGGTTAATTACTTCAGTTTGGTTGGTTTGGATTTTTAGTTACAGTTTGTATGTACCTTGTTTTGGACTTAATTTTCTAAGTCAAAGGCTGTTCCTGGGAGAGTTTTTCTCGAGCCGAAGGTAACCAGGACATTGGGGGCAAAGTTGGAGATAATAAAGGGACTCTTCTTGCTTATTGACTGGGTTGCCTTTGTGCCACACCCCTTGGGGTCATCCCAGGCTGTTATTTGAAAGAGGAGATAAACAAAAAGACTTACAACCATTTGATTCCGTTGCACGTCCCATTTTGCAAGATGAAAGCCAGGAAAAAGGTGATTAAAAATTGTCGCTTCATCATCGTTCTTGGAGCCCCCGAGTTTGGCAAATTTTTTACAGGGGACAAAATAAATGTATTGTTTGTCTCTATTTCTCTGCAGGACAAGGGATTCCTGCTTTTATCCTGAGGTGGGGAGAAGTAAGTTTTCCTCCAGGCATCAACCTAAAATGGAAGGGGAGAAAGAGAAGAGAAAGTCAGTCAGCTCACCCTAAACTCTTTACCTTCAAAAAGACACCAAGCTTTCAGCTGAAATGGCATATAATGAAAACTCCTTCATACTTCTTCCTGCTCCTTCCCTCCCTCCCTCTTTCTTTCCTTTTTTCTTTCCCTTTTTCTTCTTTCTCTCTCTTCCCTTTTTTCCACCTTCTCCTTACCGTTCTTTCTGTTTCTCATTTTTTCCTTTCCTTCTTCCTCCCTTGCTCCCTTTAATCTCCCTTTTCTAACTTCTTTCTTTCCCTTTCCTTCTTTCTCCCTCCGTTTCTTTCTCTTTCTTTTCCTTCTTTCTTTCTCTCTTTCTTCCTTTCCTTTCTTCCCTCTTTCTTTCTTTTTCTTTCTTTTTTGCTTCCTTACTTTCTCTCTTTTTCATTCTCTCTTTCTTTCCTTCTTTCTGTCTCCTTACCTTTCTTTCTGCTTCTTTTATCTGTTTTTTCCTTCTTCTTCCCTCTCTGTCTCCCTCCCTTCCTTCTTTTAATCTTTTTCTAACTTTCTTTCTTTCTCCTTCCTTGTTTCTCTTTCCCTCTTTCTGTTTCCTTTCCTTTCTCTTTTCTTCCTCCTTTCTCTTTTTCCTTCCTTTAATTTTCTTTTTCTAACTTTCTTTCCTTTCCTCTTTCTCTCTCTTTCCTTCTTTCCTTCCTCCAATCAATCTTTTTCTAACTTCTTTTCCTTCCTTCCTTCCTTCCTTCCTTCCTTCCTTCCTTCCTTCCTTTCTCCTTCCTCCCTTTTCCCTCCCTCTCTTTATTTCTCTACTTTTCTTTCTCCTTTCTCTTTCTCCTTCCTTTAATTTTCTTTTTCTAACTTTCTTTCCTTTCCTTTCTCTCTTTCCTTCTTTCCTTCCTCCAATCAATCTTTTTCTAACTTCTTTTGCTTCCTTCCTTCCTTCCTTCCTCCTTCCTACCCTTTTCCCTCCCTCTCTTTGTTTCTCTACTTTCCTTCCTTCCTCTTTCTTTCTTTTTCTTTCTCTCTCTCTCTCTCTTTCTTTCTATTTCTTTCCTTTCCTTTCCTTTCCTTCCCTGCTCCCTTCCCTTCCCTTCCTTCCTTCCTTCCTTCCTTCCCATATTTGCTTGAGAAGAGGGAAGGAAAGAACCTGCATATCAAAACTCCTTCCTGGAGGCTTTTAACTTTTTGCCTGTTCAGTGTATAAAAGAGTTCATTTTGTCTTTG
Source organism: Hydrophis major (assembly GCA_033807585.1). Taxonomy (NCBI): domain Eukaryota; kingdom Metazoa; phylum Chordata; class Lepidosauria; order Squamata; family Elapidae; genus Hydrophis; species Hydrophis major. The sequence continues at coordinate 140,838,429 of CM066332.1, forward strand.
CTTGAGAGTTCTAGTGCTTCTTCTTGTACTTGCTACTTCTTCTCTCTACCACATTGCAAGAGCTGCATGGGTATTGTATACATGCATCATGTTTTATATTATTGTATATTTAAAAAGTTCTTCTATATAATGAATCCTGCTGAATTATTTGTTTGTGTGCTGGCTGGATTGCTACAAACTCCAACATCTTCCTCCTCCTCCTCCTCCTCCTCCTCCTCCTCCTCCTCCTCCTCCTCCTCCTCCTCCTCCTCCTCCAACCCTCCCTTCCTACTAGCACTGATGACATAATCTAGTTGAGTCACAAAACGTCTGCAAGAAAATCACCAAGCTCAGAGAGCACCAAGGACCCCACAGTTCAACCGTGAGCTACGAATATTCTCTGTTGGTACAAATTACAGTTGGCCAAAGAATCCAGCCTTTAAACCCTCCACTCCTGGAAAAGATCAATATGATAGTGGAGACCTGCTTTTGCAATCGAGCCCCCCACCCATGTCCCCTTTCTTCAGAAAGCCAATCTAAGCAAGCAAAGATAAGTCCTACCCAAGCAAAGCTTTTATTCCATTTTTTTAAAAATCCTGTCTCCCGTCTGTTCCAGCAGCTGATGTATCTCAATGACTTTTATCTCGGCCTTAAATAAGTCCACTTCAAAACTTCATGCCTTAATCCTGTAGTGTTCGTAGCTTGGACCGAGATGGACTGTTTCAGAAATCACTTGTTATCTCCCTGCTAATTTGGGCTTCTGAACAATAGGGGCTACTGTTGGGAGGAGGAGGAGGAGGAGAGGAGGAAGGAGAGGGAGAAGAGGAAGAAGAAAGAGGAGGAGGAGAAAGGAGGAGGAGGAAGAGGGAGGAGGAAGGAGGAGGAGGAGGAAGGAGAGGGAAGAGGAGGGGGAAGAGGGAGGAAGAAGGAGGAGGGGAGGAAGAGGAAGGAGGAGGAAAAAGGAGGAGGAGGAGAAAGGAGAAGGAGAAGAGGAGGAGGAAAAAGGAGAAGGGGAGGAGGAGGAAGGAGGAGGAGGAGAAAGGAGAAGGAGAAGAGGAGGAAAAAGGAGGAGGAGGTAGGAGAGGGAAGAGGAGGAGGAAGGAGGAGGGGAGGACAAGGAAGGAGGAGGAGAGGAGGAGAAAGGAGAAGGAGAAGAGGAGGAGGAAGAAAGAGGAGGAAGAGGAGGAAGGAGAGGGAAGAGGAGGAGAAAGAGGGAGGAGGAGGGGATAGAAGGTTAGGGGGAGGAAGAGAGGAGGAGGAAAGGGGGAGGGGAGGGAGGGGAAAAGAGAGGGAGGGAGAGGAGGGAGGAGGAGGAGAAGGAAGAAGGAAGAAGAAGGGTGGAGACTGAGATAATGAAATAGGAGGGAGAAGAGAGCAAAGAACAGGAGAAAAAGGGAAGGAAGAAGAGGCAGAGGAGGAGAAAAAGGAGGGCCCAGTAGAAGGAACAGGCATTTTCTGTTAAAAACAGCATTGTTTTAAAGTATTCCAGTCTATTTTTTAAGGCCTGGCCTTTACTATGGATGTTTCACCCACCAGAAGCAATATTTTCTAACCACTATAACCCATTAGCCAATGTGCTCTCTACCACAACACATGCTGTTTGAGATTTATGGATGGTAAAGTCCAATTCTTGGAAGCTACCAGATTTGGAGCCTGGCAGGAAGAGGTGAACGTACCAACTAAGTAAGGCCTTTGCAGGCAGATTTCTTAACGAGAATTTAAAAGCCACGCGCAGTTCCATCACGGCTTTTAATGGGCTCGACTTACGACCGCAATCGAGCCCAAAGTTTCTGTTCTTAAGCGAGACATTTGTCAAGGGAGTTTTGCCCCATTTTAGGCAAGGGAGCGGAGAAAGGGGTTTGAAAGAGCAGTGCGGCATCTTGGAAATCAAAAGTGCATTCCGTAAATAGTTTTTCCAGAGATTGTAACTAGGTGACCGCAGTTTCTGCCTTGCAAAATTCTAACTGGAGAGCCTGATTGAGGACTCTGGGCTAGGGAGGTGTCCCATTGGAGAATATGAATTACGATACACCCACGGAGTGGGAGGAAAACCAGGGTCAAGGGTGACCATGAATGATGCGTCTCAGAGTTGGCTACACCCAGGTAGCACTGGCATGTTTACTCCTAATAAATCTTCTTTAAGCTTTGAAAATCCAGACTGATACTCATGTTTTAAATGGGGGTAACTACCAGAGTCCTGACAACGACCTTTCTTGCCACCCTCACTAGGTGAATCCATGCAGTTGTCAAGTGAGTCAGATGGTCGTTAAGTGAATCAGGCTTCCCCATTGGCTGTCCTTGTCAGGAGCTCACCAAAGGGGAATAAATAAAAATCGGTTGCCAAGCACCTAAATTTTGATCACGGGGGATGCTGCTACAGTCGTAAGTATGAAAAACGGTCATAACTTCCTTCCCCCCCCCTCAGTGCCGTTGTCACTTTGGTCGCTAAACAAATAGTTGTAAGTCGAGGACAATCTGGATATCATTTGCCTTTCGGATACCAAATAATGTTTTTAAACCATGGCCAACAAATTCCAAAGCTCATTGTGGTTTGAATTGAGGTTGGCCATAAAAAAACCTGCACAAATATACAGTATTAACCTTCCTGTAATAATCTGTTTCTACACAGGTAGTCCTCAGCATACGGCCACCATTGGAACAAGGAATGCGGTCATTCAGTGAGTTGTGTCTGATTTTATGCCTTTTTTTTTTTTTAATAGCCGAATTAACAAACCTTAAAACCTTCCATTTGTTCAACTTTGGAGACTGCTGAATTTTTAAAGCGGCTGACCGAGATTTGGGGAAGAAAAGGAAGATTTTTCACATCGGTTCTTTTTTTTTTTTCAAGAGAGAGGAAAGCCCGGGGTCTGCAACCTTAAACGCTCACAAGAGTCGCTTGGGCCTGTTTTCCCATGGAAAACGAAACACCAGGAGCCACAAAGCCTGGGTGGGCGTGGCCAACTCAACGTCACTCACTCCCACCCAGTCACATGACACCCTCCCAGCCACGCCTACCCAGTCACTGTGTTTTCTTTTCTACAGGGAAATAGGGGTCTTCCTCTCTCTCTCCTTCCCTCTCATCTCTCTTTCTCTCTCTCGTTTCTCTTTCTTTTTTTCTATCTCCCTCTCCCTCCCTCTCTCATCTTTCTTTTTTTTCTCTTTATCCTCCTCTCTATCACCCTCTCTCTCCCTCTCCCTCCCCCACTGTCATTTCTCTTTTTCTCTCTTTCTCTCTGTCTGTCTCTCTCATCTCTTTCTCTTTTTCCCTCTGTCTCCCTCCCTCTTTCTCTCTCATCTCTCTCTCATTTCTCTTTTTCTCCCTCCCTCCCACCTCTCCTTCTCTTCTCTTTCACTTTTTCTCTTTATCTTCCTCTCCCTCTCATCCCTCTCATCCCTCTCTCTCTCATTTCTCTTTCTCTCGGTCTCTCTCTCATCTTTCTCTTTTTTCTCTCTCTGTCTCCCTCTCCCTCCCTCTCATCTCTTTCTCTCTCATCCCTCTCTCTCATTTCTCTTTTTCTCTCTACCACCCTTTCCCTCTCCCTCTCATCCTTCTCTCTCTCATTTCTCTCTCTGTATGTCTGTCTCTCTTTCTCTTTTCTCTTTCTCTTTTCTCTCTGTCTCTCTCTCCCTCCCATTCATCTCTCTTTCTCCTTCTCTCTCTCTCTCTCATTTCTCTTTCTCTTTTTCTCTTTAGCTCTTTCTCTACCACCCTCTCCCTGTCATCCCTCTCTCTCTCATTTCTCTTTCTGTCTCTTTCTTTCATCTCTTTCTTTTCTCTCTCTCTGTCTCCCTCTCCCTCCCACTCATCTCTCTTTCTCCTTCTCTCTCTCTCTCTCATCTCTGTCTCTCTCTCATTTCTCTCTCCTTTTCTCTTTACCTCTCTCTACCACCCTCTCCCTCTCCCTCTCCCTCTCATCCCTCTCTCTCTCATTTCTCTCTCTGTGTGTCTGTCTCTCTTTCTCTTTTCTCTTTCTCTTTTCTCTCTGTCTCTCTCTCCCTCCCACTCATCTCTCTTTCTCCTTCTCTCTCTCTCTCTCATTTTTCTTTCTCTTTTTCTCTTTACCTCTTTCTCTACCACCCTCTCCCTCTCATCCCTCTCTCTCTCATTTCTCTTTCTGTCTCTTTCTCTCATCTCTTTCTTTTCTCTCTCATCTCTTTCTTTTCTCTCTCTCTCTCCCTCCCCCTCCCACTCATCTCTCTTTCTCCTTCTCTCTCTCTCTCTCTCATCTCTCTCTCATTTCTTTCTCTTCTCTTTACTTCTCTCTCTACCACTCTCTCCCTCTCATCCCTCTCTCTCTCATTTCTCTCTGTGTGTGTCTGTCTCTCTTTCTCTTTTCTCTTTCTCTTTTCTCTCTGTCTCTCTCTCCCTCCCACTCATCTCTCTTTCTCCTTCTCTCTCTCTCTCTCATTTCTCTTTTTCTCTTTACCTCTTTCTCTACCACCCTCTCCCTCTCATCCCTCTCTCTCTCATTTCTCTTTCTGTCTCTTTCTCTCATCTCTTTCTTTTCTCTCTCTCTGTCTCCCTCCCCCTCCCACTCATCTCTCTTTCTCCTTCTCTCTCTCTCATCTCTGTCTCTCTCTCATTTCTCTCTCCTTTTATCTTTACCTCTCTCTCTACCACCCTCTCCCTCTCCCTCATCCCTCTCCCTCTCATTTCTCTCTCTGTGTGTCTGTCTCTCTTTCTCTCATCTCTTTCTCTTTTCTCTCTCTCTGTCTTTCCCTCCCTCCCTCTCATCTCTCTTTCTCCTTCTCTCTCTCTCTCATTTTTCTTTCTCTTTTTCTCTATCTCCCTCCTCTCCCTCCTTCTCACCTTTTTCTTTCTCTCATCTCTGTCTTTCTCTTTTTCTCCCTCTCTATCACCCCCTCTCTCTCTCTCTCTCCCTCTCATCCCCCTTCTCTCTCATTTCTCTTTCTCTCTCTTTCTCCCTGTCTCTCTTGCTCTCTCTCACCCCTTTCTCTTTCTCTCTCTCTCTCTCCCTTTCCCTCCCTAGCCTAATACCATGGCTCCTTTACACAATATTTACTCAGCCCTTTGCTTATCTTCCCAAGGCAAATTCTAGGGAGATCAAAAGTGTTTGTCCCCTGTTTTTAATCCAGCTTCCCTGAAGAGTCAGACCAGATGTTTAAACCACCACCCCCTGCCCCGATTTAAGTACCCAGAGAATTGAGTTTACTTGCCTTCCATCCCCCTTAACACAAACTGTGATTGTTCCCAAGGATGGGTGTTATTCAGATACAAATCAACATTCAGATGTCTGGAATTGAAAAGCCTGTTGCAGTCACCCGGCAAAACCTGTTTTTGGTTCACCCAGTCACAAAACCAGTTGGCCTTCCCAGGCATGGAAAAGCACATCTGTCTTCATCTGCATTTATAACAGTTAGTCACTGGCAATGAAATGCATAAACAGGCCTTCCAAGTAAAATGTATTTTTTTCCCCTTCTCTCGATTCTCTGCTTCTTGCAGAAATATTGCTATACATATACATAAAAGAAGAGACAGACATCACAATCTCCAGAACGTAAAACTATATTATCCACTAAGCTTTCGTTAGCCTCTGCTGACACCGTCAGAGTGTAAAACCTACCATTGAAGAGATAGATGGATGATGGGCCTGTTACACACACAATTGCTAAATTGATCAATGATGCATAAATGGCAGTTTTAACACTCTGATGATGTTAACTGTTCATGCTAATGAAAGCTTAGTGGATAATATACTTTAAATTACGGAGATTGTGATGTCTGTCTCTTCCTTTATAGCTACACTTGGAACTCGTGTTTTTAGGATAATTTGCAATATATATATACATACATACATACATATGCTATATATATATATATATACATATATATAAACACACAGCTAGTATATATATTAGCTCTATACCCGTGCTTCGCTACGAAACTATGAGGTTGGGCTTAGTTTTCGGGAAGGAAAACAAGGGGGAAAAAATTCTGCCACTGCCTACCAGCATTCATTGGTATTCATCTGGCTAGCGTCCTGTCAGTGTGTGAGAGAGTTGAGGGCTGTTTGGAAAGTGAAACAGTATTTGCGGTGTCAGTAAGGAGACAGCAAGGAGCCTGGGCGTGGCTTAGCTCAACTGTTCTGTCCTAAAGCTGCTTGCTGCTGCTGTGAAACTGAAACTCCTCTCCTCTGCTTGTGTTTTGCATTTGGAGCAGATTTCTTTTCAGCTGGGGAAGGGAAGTAGGACTCCTTAGCATCAGAGCGTGTTAATAATAATAATATAGGAAATACTAATGTTCTGACTGATCATTTGGAAAAATCCCTTCTGAGTGAGCACCCAGAAACCAAGAGGAACCTACATGCCAAATTTCAAGTTTGTAGGCTTTACGGTTCTGGAGATTTTGTGATGATGTGTGAATGGTGTGTGTGTGTGTGTGTGTGTGTGGTGGCATTCAGCTGGTTCTGACCGGTTCTGGAGAACCGATAGCAGAAATTTTGAGTAATTGGGAGAACCGGCAAATACCACCTCTGACTGCCCCCCCACTTTCTTCTCTGCCTCCCATTGAGTCCCAGCTGATTGGCTGGGTCTCCTTTGGTTGCCTTGCACAGGAGAACGGAGCTGGAAAGCAGGTTAGTGGGGTGGGGAGAGAATGGGGATTTTGCAGTAACCTTCCCCTGCCACGCCCACCAAGCCACGCCCACCAAGCCACTCCCACAGAACCGGTAGTAAAAAAATTTGAATCCCCCCAATGATCACTATCCTATTCCGTGCCTTGCAAGGAGTAGCAAAGTTCTTTTCTCTATGGGACAAATCCTATAGGTTTAGAAGAGGCCAAAGAACAGAATAAACAGAGTTGGAAGGGACCTTGGAGGTCTTCTAGTCCAACCCACTGCCTAGGCAGGAAACCCTACACCACTTCAGACAAACATCTTTTTTTAAAAAAGCCTCCAGGGTTGGAACATCCACAACTTCTGGTGGCAGGTTGTTCCACTGATTAATTGTTCTTAGGAAATTTCTCCTTTAATTCCAGGTTGCTTCTCTCCCTGATGAGTTTCCCTCCGTTGCTTCTTGTCCTGCCTCTTCAGGGGCTTTGGAGAATAGCTTGACTGCCTCTTCTTTGGGGCAGCCCCTGAGATCGTGGAACACTGTTCTCACGTCTCCCCTCGTCCTTCTTTTCATTAGCCCGGTTCTGGAAGTCTCAACTGGACATTTTTCTAATGGATGGGAAGCCCCAAAGATGGTTTTATTTTTCAAGTGGCAATGGGACTTTCTCTGTGTTTTTTTTCCCTTGAAGGCGTTTCACTTCTCATCCGAGAATCTTCTTCCATTCTGGAGGGATGAGAAGTAAAACTTCTTCAAAGGAAAAAAAAACAACAACGAAAGTCCAGCTGCCTCTTGAAAAAAAAACACATTTGGGACAACCAGGACCTGGATGACGGAGCATATCCATTGACAGAAAATTCTTTTTTTTACATAAAAACACTAGTAGTTTGGTGAATTTGAACTTCAAGAAATAACAAGAGAAGACAAGAGAAGGAAGGATGGAGAAGAGAAGAAGGAAAGAATAAAATAGGAGAGAGAAGACAGGAAGGAAAGAATAAAATAGGAGAGGAGAGAAGAGAAGAAGCATGGAGAAAAGAAGAAGGAAAGAAGAGAAGAAGGAAGGATGGAGAAGAGAAGAAGGAATGGTGGAAAAGAGAAGAAGGAAAGAATAAAATAGGAGAGCGAAGAGAAGAAGGAAATAATAGAATAGGAGAAAAGAGAAGAGAAAAGAAGGAAAGAAGAGAATAGGAGAGGAGAGGAGAAAAGAGAAGAGTTGGAAGGGACCTTGGAGATCTTCTAGTCCAACCTGCTGCTCACGCAGAAACCCCTATATCATTTCAAATACTTGTCCAATCTCTTCTGGAAAGCCTCCAGTGATGGAGTGCTCACAACGTCTGCAGGAAAGTCCTTCCATGGATTAATTGTTCTCAAACAGATGCTCGGATTTATTGGCAGAATACAAAACCTCAGCACTTTGTAGCAAAGTCTAGCAGCTCTCTTCTCTTGTTATCCCAACCCACCAAGTTTCTAGACCTCATGGGGTAGCACGGAAGAGAAGCAGCAGCCGTGGCTGCCTAAAACGATGACTGAATTTTTCCTTTCTTGTTCCCTGCTCCAGATCTACACCTTACAGAGCAAAGAGAAGCTGGGTCCATCAAATATACACAACCATGGGGCAATAAAATAAAACCATAAGTAAACACACCAACCAATCCATCAATAAGCAGAGCAAGTACATTGCCACCATGCCATAATTTTGATTTGTTGTCACATCAACTCCTTTTGGAAGATGGACTTGTTCGAACCGCTGGGGTTAATTGCTTCCCTTTAAAGATGGCCTAATTCAGGATCGCCCAGAGTCACCTTGTAAGGAAGGTGGGTGGCATAAAAACGTAATAAATAAATCCAAATTGCCAGCGGTGATAGGAGTGCAGTCAAAGAATTATTCTCTGCCTCTTTTTTTTTCTTTAAACTTTTAATAGTTGTTTTTAAATACTAAAGTGTTTAAACTCTGAACGTTTCCTTTTCTAGATACCGTTTATAGTTGGATGTTTCATTGTACACCGTCTGAAGTCCCTTGAGATTTGAAAATGTGAAATAAGTAAGTAAAGTAAAATAAAGAAAGTTAAAGTTAGTAAAAGTTAAAGTTAAAGTTAAGTTAAAGTTAAAGTTAAAGTTAAAGTTAAGTTAAAGTTAAAGTTAAAGTTAAAGTTAAAGTTAAAGTTAAAGTTAAAGTTAAAGTTAAAGTTAAAGTTAAAGTTAAAGTTAAAGTTAAGTTAAAGTTAAAGTTAAAGTTAAAGTTAAAGTTAAAGTTAAAGTTAAAGTTAAAGTTAAATAAAATAAAATAAAATAAATAAAATAGAAGAAATGTTGGAAACACATCCACCCTCTCTCTTCCCAAAGAGATTTCTTGAGCCTCAGAGATGGATTTTGCAGTTTTCCCATGAAATGGGCTCGGTAAATCCCATTCCACAAGGATCCCAAACTGATGGGATTTTTCAAAAACACCCTTATTGCCTTTTTCTTCTTCAACAGATGCCATTTTTCAACACATATATGCATGCATGCACACTTATTTATTATTCACTCCATATTTTTCTGCCTCCCATCCTCCCTAGGAGGCCACTGGCCAGCTCCCAGGGGACAAGAGACAAGCCAAAAGAAAAAAAAAGAATTGAAATATTTTTTTAAAAAAAAAATATGCAAAGCAAAATTTTAGATTTAGATGCATACCTATAGAAGTGGAGCTTTCTCGTTATCTGTCACATGCCATCTTGGCTTCCCACCTTTTTCTGGGAGAACCGGCTCTAAGGGGTCTCCCCACATTTCCCAGCCTGGCTGGCTCTCCCTCCGTGCCTCTGGCCAGCCCACTCAGACTTCACCCCACTCTCAATTTCTCCTTTTTTTTTTTTTTGCCTACAGAAATCGTAGGTACTCTGTCGCTGGGGTTTTTTAAGAAGAAACTGGGCAGTCACTTGTCTAAGATGGTATCGGTTCTCCTGCTCGAGCAGGCGGTTAGACTAGATGACCTCCAAGGTCCCTTCCAACTTTGTTCTATTCTATTCCCACTCCCACTCCTACTCCTACTCTACTCTACTCTGTTCCCTATTCTATTCTATTCCTACTCCTACTCCGACTCTATTCTATTCCCTATTGTATTTTATTCTACTCCCACTCCTACTCCTACTCTCCTCTCCTCTACTCCTACTCTATTCTATTCTATTCCCACTCCTACACCTACTCCCACTCCTTCTCTACTCTACTCTATTTATTGAATCTATTGAGCAGGGGGCTGGACTAGAAGACCTCCAAGGTCCCTTGCATCTCTCTTCTCTCCTCTCCTCTGAATCTATTGAGCAGGGGATGGACTTCCAAGGTCCCTTCCAGCTCCATTCGAGGGTATTCGAATTCCAAAGGGTCCCGCTGCCCGCCTTGTCCTGGTTATCCTACCCCCCCCCGCACCCCGCTTTCTGCCCCAGGAACCCCCAGAAACGATCTCCGAGCTGCTTTTGGAGAAAGAGAGAAAGTGGCGCTTCTTCCCTTCCAGCCCGGCCGGCCGCGTCGCTGCCAGCTCGGGCCAGTTCGGCTCTCTCTCGTCCGGATTCTGCAGCGCTTAAGCGCGCTCCGCACCCGGGTAGGGGGGTTTCTTTCGTCTTCTTCTCTCTTTTTTTTTTTAAGAAAAAAATAACCCAACGCTTTGGGGAGGGGGCGATGGATTGATGGGTTTCAGCCCGCCTTGTCCCCCTCCCCGCGATCCTCGGTTCCCCAAATTTTAACATTTTACCAAAAACAAACAAACTTTGGAAAGTTTACGGGTCTCTGCTTACCTTTTTGGAAACTCAGTTGTCTTTTCTCTCTCTTTTTTTTCCTTCTCTCTTCTTTTGTCCTCTTTTCTCTTCCCTCCTTCCACTCCTCCCTACTCTTCCTTCTTTCCCTCCCTCCTTCCTCCTTCCTTCCTTCCTTCCTTCCCTCCTTCCTTCTTTCCTTCCTTCCTCTCCTCCCTACTGTTCCTTCCTTCCTTCCCTCCTTTCTTCCTTCCTCTCCTCCCTACTGTTCTTTCCTTCCTCTCCTCCCTACTGTTCCTTCCTTCCCTCCTTTCTTCCTTCCTCTCCTCCCTACTGTTCCTTCCTTCCCTCCTTCCTTCCTTCCTCTCCTCCCTACTGTTCCTTCCTTCCTTCCTTCCTTCCTTCCTTCCTTCCTTCCTTCCTTCCTTCCTTCCTTCCTTCCTTCCTTCCTTCCTTCTCCTTTCAAGAAGTAAAGGAAACTTTCTTCTCTTCCACCGCCTTTCTCCTTTTCCTTCTCCTCCTCCTCCTGGTCCACTTTCTCTCCAGCCGGCACCTCCGGAGTGGGACGGTGGGCGCGCGTGGGGGGCTTGGCGTCCCCCAAAGACGGAAGGCAAAGGCTCTGGGAAGGGGCTGGAGGGGGAGGCTGGGGATGGGTGGGGAGAGATCCAGGCGAAAGCCTCAAACCCCCCCCCCCGTCCCGGTCTAAGAAGAAGAAATGGGGTGGACCAAGACGAGGCTCCGGGAGCGCAGCCTCCGGCCAGCCGCGAAACCCGGCTCTCTTTTCCCCTCCGGCTCCGGGACCCCGTTTTATACGCCTTCCTCCCGGGCTTTTGCAAAGCGGAGTGGTGATGTCAGTCTGGATTAGCATAAGA
>CM066332.1:140852074-140869574 GCA_033807585.1 Hydrophis major
CTAGATGACCTAACTACAAGGTCCCTTCCAACTCAGCTAATCTGTAAATCTATAAAGAGGATGGGAAGGATTTATATTCCTTGTGGACAACTGATCATTTGCATCCTTTTAGAGGGTCATTGAGGCCACTTGGAGGTTTACCTGCGTCCTCAGGGTCACCTGAGTAGTGTAAATGGGTGTGGTGCCTTCTTGGAACTGCTCAAAGGACTCCCAAAGGTGCTTTTTCAGAGGCCACTGGTCTTTCTTGGGTTTTTGTTTCCTAGAAGGCCTTTTGCTTCTCATCCAAGAAGCTTCTTCAGTTCTGAATGAATGATGGAGAATGGAAGAATTTATACTCCGTGCAGATAGCTGGTCATTTGCATCCTTTTTAGAGAGTCGTTGAAGCCACTTGGAGGTTTATCTGTGTCCTCAGGGTCACCTGAGTGGTGTAATGGGTGCAAGCCTCCTTGGAACTGCTAAAAGGACTGTGTTGTAGACTGGAGATAGATGTTGTACGCTTCTCCCTCTGGTGAGAGAGGGCTGTTCAATTTGGACATATAGATGGCCTCTTTTTGACCCCTCTTTCAAGCCAGCGGTCCTCTCTGTCCAAAATGTAGACTTTGCTGTCTTCGAAATAGTGGCTTTTTGCCTTTTAAATTTCAGGCACTGAATCTTGTTCTAGATGGGTTTGTTCTCCTATGTCGTGCCATGAGTTTGGGAAGCAATTGTGTGGTTTGCCCGGTCTACAGATTGGCAACATGACTCACCCCTGACGGAAAAGCTCACACAACATAATGTTGCACCCTTCACACCAGGGGTGGATTCAAATTTTAACAACCGGTTCTGTGGGCATGGCTTAGGTGGTGGGTGTAGCTTGATGGTCATATGACCGGGTGGACATGGCTTGGTGGTCAGGTTATTGGCTGGGCGTGGCCAACTCAGTATCACTCACATCGAGGCACACATCTCCTCGCCTGGCCTCTCGTGACTGCGGGGATGCTGCAACAGTCATAAGTGTGAAAAATGGTCATAAATCATTTTTTTCAGTGCCATTGTAACTTTGAAGGGTCACTCCACACAAGCAAAGTACCAGCAAAGGAGGGGAAAAAAACTCCAGAGACATTCCTGAGACACAAAGTCTGGTCCTGCCAAGGATGTAATAAGGGTTAACGGAGAGGCAGTTTCTGTAAGCAACACCAGAATGTTTCCTTCCTGCCTTCCTTACAGGATTAGCCCTGTAATTTCTTCTAACAACCGGTTCTCCGAACTGCTTAGAATGTTAACAACCAGTTCTAGCAAATATGTGCGAACTGGTAGAATCCCACCCCTGCTTCATGCCCAAGAAGACACGAAGGCAGAAGCGTGTCCGGAAATGATGGAAAATCGGACCGAGCTGGTCTCAGGTGGCTTCCGGCAGGATCCCCAAAGGTTCAAGGCCTCAGTGATGGGGTAAGGATCTGAGGGGATCCATTTGGGGGAGGATTGCAAGGAGTTTTTGCAAGGGGTGATTTAAAAAAGAAGAAGTCAAAATGGCAATCGCAGAGGAGCAATTTCAGCTCCACCTGTTTTTTTAACTGTGTATTGCCAGATTTTATTTATTTTATTTTATTTTTTAGCATGCTCTGGACAGGTTGTTGCTCTAGGCACCAGGGGTTTCTTTGGTGGTCCATCAACCGGGGGGGGGGATCCCTGTCTGAAGATTTCAGGATGTTTGAGTTGCTTGCCTGACCCCTCCTCAATTTGCCACTGCTGCCATCTCCTCCATCCCCAGCTTTATGGGAAGGTGCAGGCCCATCCTCTTACTAAAGTGTGTCAGGTGTTTCTAAGAAGGACGAGGGAATCTAATTAGATTTTGTTTAAGTAAACAGAAATCCCAGCTCAGACTTTCAAATTAAGCTCACATTGTAAACTGGCTTTCCTTGATTTTCCTTTCGCCTTCATTCCCTTCTCCTCTCTCCTCTCCTTCCGTTCCTTCCCTCCCTCCCTCTTTCCTTCTTTTCCTCTACCCCCTTCCTTTCCTCCTTTTTTCCTTCCCCCTTCCCTCCCTCCTTTTTTCCTTCCCCCTTCCCTCCCTCCCTCCCTCCTTGCCCCCTCCCTCCCTTTCCTTCCTTCCCTCTCTCCCTCCCTCCCTTTCCTTGCTTCCTTCCTTCCCTCTTTCCCTCCTTCCTTTCCTCTCTCCCTCCCTCCTTCTTTTCCTCTCCCTTTCCTTCCTTTCCTCCTTTTTTCCTTCCCCTTCCCTCCCTCCCTCCCTTTCCTTCCTTCCCACTCTCCCTCCCTCCCCTCCCCTCCCTTTCCTTCCTTCCTTCTCTTCCCTTCCTTCCCTCTTTCCCTCCTTTCTTCTTTTCCTCTCCCTTTCCTCCTTTTTTCCTTCCCTCTTCCTCCCTTCTTGCCCCCTCCCTCCCTTTCCTTCCTTCCCTCTCTCCCTCCTTCCCTCTCTCTCTTCCCTTCCTTCCCTCTTTCCCTCCTTCCTTTCCTCCCTTCCTTTCTTCCCTTTCTCCCTCCCTCCCCCCTTTCCTTCCTTCCTTCCCTCTTTCCCTCCTTCCTTTCCTCCCTCCCTCCCTTCCTTCCCTCCCTCCTTCCTTCCTTCCTTCCCTCCCTCTCTTTCCTTCCTTTCCTCCCTCCCTCCCCTCCCTCCTTCCTTCCTGAAAAGAGTGCCATAACCAATCCTCACACTTACAACGGCTGCAGCATCCCTACATCTGGTGCTCTTACCTGTATAGCTAATAGGACACCCAGTAACTGAGCAAAAAGGTGACATGAGAACAGCCCTCCAATATTTGAGGGGCAGCCCCAAAGAAGAGGCAGTCAAGCTATTCTCCAAAGCCCCTGAGGGCAGGACAAGAAGAGATGGATGGAAACTCATCCAGGAGAGAAGCAACTTAGAATGAAGAAGAAATTTCCAGGCAGCGAGAACAATTAACCAGTGGAACTACTTGCCACCAGAAGTTGTGGGTGCTCCAACACTGGAGGTTTTCAGGAAGAGATTGGGCAAGCATTTGTTTGAAATGGTATATAGGGTTTCCTGCTTAAGTAGGAGGTTGGACTAGAAGACCTCAAAGGTCCCTTCCAACTCTGTCATTCCATTCCATTCTGTTCTGTTCCTTCTGAAGAATTAGAATTCGTAGCCAATTTTTGCTGGTCACACCCAAACCTTGCGTGTCTCAAACCCTTCCCTGGCACCTCACTTTTTGCCCCTCTGTTTTCCTTTGAACTTTGCTTTGTATTATTTTATATTTTTTTTGTCCTTCTTTTCAACCCCATTTTTCTTCCCACAGAATCTGAGCAAATAAGCTTCGATTTTGTCCTACAGATTTTTTTTTTTTTTAATGACGTGACTAAGCCCTTCTGAAGTTTTAGGCCAACACCCTTGTTTTCTCAAGGAACCAAATGTGCTCTGCGTGTGTTCTTATTCTCACATGTACCGAATTTCTTTTTTTTTCTTTCTTTTTTCCTTCTTTCTTTCTCCTATCTCTTTCTGTCTCTCCCTCCTTCCTGCTCCTTTCCTCTCTTCCTTCTTGCTTTCTTTCTTAATTTCTTTCTCTTCCTTCCTTCCTTCTTTCTTTCTTTCTTTCTTTCTTTCTTTCTCTCTCTCTCTCCCTCCTTCCTTCCTTCCTTCTTTCTTTCTCTCTCCCTCCTTCTCCATCCCAGCAAACAACTCTGGGTGACATGCAACCCAGAAATATTATATTACAATTAAAATCTTTTTAAAGCAATAACAACAGAAAAACCATTAAAACACACACAAAAAATTTAGTACATAAAAAATGTATTGATGCTGCCTTATGTGCGTGCACAAACAAACACACACACCCGTGTGTTTGTGTGTGTGTGTGTGTGTGTGTGTGTGTGTGTGTGTGTGTGTGATTTTTCAGCAGTATCTGGAGTGGACAAAAGGTATCTGTCCCAATCTTGGTCTGCACCAAAAAAAATGTGCAAAGGATGAATGACCAGCATTTTTGAAAGTCGATGTGGGGGAAGAAAGCAATTTCTAAGGAGGGTTTTGTGATGACCCAGGGTCAAAATAAAGACAGTCACAAAAAACAGGTGAAGCCCTTTTTATTCTTTCACTTTGCTTCCAAGCCCCAAATATCTTTGACTGGAGATAAAAAAAACTCCCACACCAGCAGTTACCAGAAGGAGGAAAATGCCGTTTAAATTATAAAGAGTAAAAAAACAACACAAACCAGGCAAGATAAGGGCTTGAAGACGTCCACAGATATCAGCACACTGGGAAGGACGCCAAACTCAGAGAGGAACCATAAACTAGAGATATTTCCATGCTTTGTTTCCAGCGTTCTCCCGTACGCCTGTCTTATCCTCTTATCCAGTTGTCACAGCTGCAGCCCATGAAGAGGATCAAGGCCCTCTCCTCCCAAGTAGACCACATCTCTCCCTTATCCTCTCCTCCCTGCGTACCCTAGGATGGCGAGGGGATGGGCCTGGGTCCTCCTCCAACTGCCCAGTCAGCCTCTGCCCTTCCCCAGCCTCCTTCACAACCTCCAGAGCCACACTTCCACTCCCTGTCGGCTGTTCCTCCTCTCCCTCGGAGTCAGTCTCCACCAGAGGCATGAAAGGTTTTGGCAAAAAGGAAAAAAAGAAAGTAAGGAAGACCTTTTCATTCTTTTCGTCACACCAGGCAAAAATTCATCCCTGTTTAAAAAAAAAATGGTATAAGGAATAAAGAAATAAGTTAAAATATATAGAGAAATAAGTAAAATACAATATGTAAGCCCAATAGTTTATAAAGAAAACGTGATTATTGATATTTTTGCAAGGAAAGTATGTCAATTAGAATTGTCAGCACAAGAATATACATACCCAGTCGACACACTGTTTAAATGAAAGATGGACTTGTTGTAAATACAAAATAAATAACTTAATTTAAAAAAAAAAATGATATAAGGCGAGGAAAGAAAAATACAAAGAACAGGAGAACAGCCGTTTTAGCATCTTGCAAACCAAGCCAAGGAGATGCTTGGCTTTAAATGGTGCATGATTCATTTTGCAAAAAAAGGGGTAGAAAAGAATGCTTTTAGCAGGAGGCATCCATTCCAGATGGAGACAAGATGCAAGGCCTTGGGGACCATTGGAAGGCTCCGGAAATAAACCGTGTTCACAACTGACTAACTCGTGGACCCACAGCAGCAATTTCTTTCAAGAAATGAGAAGAATCCCCCCCCCTTTTTTTTTCATGCCGTTCCTGGAGTGAAACATATGCCTGGAGGCCTTTTCAGGCACGTCTGCTTTCTCCGTTTTTCTATCCGTCGCTCGCAAAGCTTGTAACCTGGTTTGCTCTTTGTAAGCGCATTTTATTCCTTTAAGGGATGTTTCTGAGAGGTTTTTGGGGGAGGTGGAAGAACTGGCTGATCATAAAGATTTGAAACCTGAACTATTCCTATTAGGGATGGTTCCTGAATGTTGTAGCAAAGAAAAATCATATTTAATTATTCACGTATTAACGGCAGCTAGAATTGTACGTTTGCTCAGAACTGGAAAAACGATAAAATTTCTGATAGAAAAGTGATTGAGAATATTAGAATATGCAGAGATGAATAGATCAACACTGGCAATCGAAGAAAAAGAAGAAACTGAATGCTACATGGTATGGGATTTATTTTATCAATGGTTGGAAAATAAAACAAGTTAAAATTAAGTAGATGAATATATAAAGAAAGAATATAATATAATAGAACAGAACAAATTCGAGTAGAATAGAATAGAACAAAACAGAATCAAGTAGAATAGAGTAGAGAATAGAGTAGAGTAGAGTAGAGTAGAGTAGAGTAGAGTAGAGTAGAGTAGAGTAGAATTGGAATGGAATGGAATGGAATAGAATAGAATAGAATAGAATAGAATAGAATAGAATAGAAGAATTAATGGGATGGGATGGGATGGGATGGAATAGAATAGAATAGAATAGAATAGAATAGAATAGAATAGAATAGAATAGAATAGAATAGAATAGAATAGAATTCTTTATTGGCCAAGTATGATTGAACACACAAGGAATTTGTCTTGGTGCAAATGCTCTCAGTGTATATAAAAGAAAAGATACTTTCATCAAGAGTCAAGAATCATCAGGTACAACACTTAATAATAGTCATAAGGTACAATAAGCAATCAAATCATACTAGGAAGCAGTCAATATAAATCATTAGGATACAAGCGAAAAAGTTACAGTCATACAATCACAAGTGAGAGGGGATGGGTGATAAGGAGTGAGGAGAAGAGTAGTAGTAATAACAGACTTTGTAAATAGTTGGACAGTGTTGAGGGAATTAAGTTAAGATTGTTATAAAAATAATAAGGGATAATGGTTCAAAAAGAAAATGTGATAATTGATGTATTGGCAAGAAAAGTATTGATTATAACTGTTAGCACAAGGTATATCTACCCAGTCGACACACTGTTTGAATGAAACGTGGATTTATTGTTAATATAAAACTTTTATTTTTTTTAAAAAAAGGAGTGTTTCTGAGATTTTTGTGGGGGATAGAACTGCCTGAGCTGGCACAGAAGATTTTGTAAACATGATAGAACACCACAAGCAATCCTCGACTTATAACCATTCATTTAGTGCTCATTCAAAGTTTAAATGGCACTGAAGTAAATAACCATTTCTCACACTTACGACTGTTGCAGCATCATGGTGATCACATCATCAAAATTCAGATGCTTGGAAACTGACTCGTATTTACCACAGTTGCAGTGTCCCAGGGTCACGTGATCCAGTTTTGCGACCTTCAGACAAGCAAAGTCGACGGAAAAGCCAGATTCACTTAACAACGTGTCACTAACTGAACCACTGCAGCGATTCACTGAACGACAGAGGCCAGAAAGGTGATAAAATAGGGGCAAGACTCACTTAACAAGTGTTCCACTTAGGAACACAAATTTGGGGCTCAGTGGCAAGGCGGTCGTAAGGCGAGGACTACCTATATTCTCTTTTTCTCCCTCTTTCTTCAATCTCTGTTCACCCACCCACCCCCTTTCATCATACTGGTGAAAGTGACTAAAATGGGTCAAGCAACTGAGGCCTCAATGAACTGTGGGAGGAAAAAAAAAACCCTTGTTGGAACATGTCGTGTGAACCAAGCCACCATGGATTTGTTGAATGATTAGCTATCATGACATCATTTCTGTTTCCTGGCAACCACATAGTGTTTCTCTTCTTGAAGGTGATGTTTCTCCAATCGTGTTTCTCCTTCAAGTGTCTCAACGGCGCTTCCAGGGGTGGGATTGAAAAATCCCAGCAACTGGTTCTCCTCCTGGTTGCGGGGTGGGTGTGACCTACCAGAACTTATGGGAGGGCTGTTTTTTGCCTTTCCCAGAGTCCGGAGGCTTCCCTCAGGCCTCTGGGAGGGCGAAAACGGCCTCCCCCGGGCTCTGGAGGCCCTCCGGAAGCCAGAAATAGGCCCATTTCCGGACTTCCGGAACTTCCAGTTCTGCCTGTTTTTCACCCTCCCAGAGCCTCCTGCACTTACCTGCACCCAAAATGGGCCGCGTAGAGACTTCTGGGAGGGGTGGGGCAGGGTGCGC
This sequence comes from Hydrophis major, assembly GCA_033807585.1. Lineage (NCBI taxonomy): Eukaryota > Metazoa > Chordata > Lepidosauria > Squamata > Elapidae > Hydrophis > Hydrophis major. The sequence continues at coordinate 140,859,593 of CM066332.1, forward strand.
GGGGCCAGCCGGTCGGTTCAACTACCAGTTAGACCAGGGGTCTCCAACCTTGGCTCCTGGAAGCCTGGCGGACTTCAACTCCCAGAGTTCCACAGCCAGCTGGCTGTGGAATTCTGGGAGTTGAAGTCCGCCAGGCTTCCAGGAGCCAAGGTTGGAGACCCCTGAGTTAGACGAACCAGGTGTAAATTTAACATCCGGTTTGACCGAACCGGCCCGAACCGGCTGAATCTCACCCCTGAGTGCCTCCCTGGCCAGTGTAAGAGTCCACAAACCTTAACAAAAATAACAGTTGCAAGGGGCCTTGGAGATCTTCGAATCCAACCCTATTTTGTTTCAGACAATAGAACCCAATCGCTTCTTTAAAAACCTCCAGTGATGAAGCACACACAACTTCTGGAGATAAGCCATTCCACTTGTTCTCACTGTCAGGAAATTCTTCCTCCTTCATTTATTTATTTATTTTTATTTGGTTTGTCAATTGCTTACAAGATAATAGGTATAAGTAAAAACATAGTTATGAATACATGAATACATATCAGAAAATAAAAGAAAACAAAAATAAAAGAAACAATAGGACAAGGACGGTAGGTATGTTCTTGCGCTTATGCAGGCCCCCTACAGACCTCTTAGGAAAGGGGTGAGGTCAATAGTAGACAGTCTAAGGTTAAAGTTTTTTGGGTTTGGGGAAAAAACCACAGTCAGGTAGAGTATTGCAGACATTGACCACTCTGTTGCTGAAGTCGTATTTCCTGCAATCAAGTTTGGTGCGGTTAACCTTGAGTTTGTATCTATTGTGTGCTGTTGTATTGTTATGGTTGAAGCTGAAGTATTCATTGACAGGTAGGACATTGCAATGTATAATTTTATATACTATACTTAGATCAGACCGAAGGCGGCACAGTACTAGGTTTTCTAGGTCTAGAATTTCAAGTGTGGTGGCATAAAGTATTCTGCAACAAGTAGAGGAGTGGAGAACTCTTCTTATGAAATGTATCAGGACTTTCTCAACTGTGTTAATATCAGATACATAATGTGGATTCCAGACTGTTAAGCTGTATTCGAATATTGGTCTAGCAAATGTTTTGTATGCTCTAGTTAGTAATATAATATTACCAGAGAAAAAGCTACGTAGGATTAGGTTAACAACTCTTAATGCCTTTTCGGCTATGTAGTTACAGTGGGCTCTAGCACTTAGATCATTAGAGATGAATACTCCAAGGTCCTTGACAGAGTCTGGATCATCAACAAGATCTTGACTATTCAGCCTGTATTTTATTTTCTATTTTTTTGCCAGTATGTAGGATAGACCATTTATTTGTTGAGATTTGAAGTTGCCATTTGTTTGATCACTCTGATACATAGTCAAGGTCTTTTTGAAGGTCTTTTGTATTGTCTGTGGTGTTGAATAGCTTGACTTCAATATTGAAAAGGCAGAATATTTCCCTTAAAAAGAGTAGAAACTCGGAAGCAGAAACTCATCTCAGAAGCAGAATCTCACCCGCACCTTTGTTAATGGGTGAGCCATTAAGGCCTGGGCCACACTATTCTACATAACAAAGGCATCACCCATCTCACCACCTAGCCTGGGAAGACGGCATCAGCCAGTGTCCAGGTGAAGCCATGTGGTCCAGCTAAGACCCCCGCTCCTGGGTGTCTAATAGCCATTGGGATATGTTTATAGTTAATTGGGAATTGGGATAGTTAGTTAGGAAATGGGAGCTGTCCCCTTAAGGGAATGCATCATGGTAAATGTAGTGAAGGTATCTTGGGAAATGTAGTCCATTTGTAGTCCAAATGTAGCAAGGAGGTGAGACGCCAGCATGATGCAGGGTTCAGGTAAGAGAGAAGGAACCTCCCACAACCCAACCAAGGGTCAATTCAGTGACCAATCAGGATTACAGATGTGGCCACATGATATGGACTACATTTCCAAAGATACCTTCACTACATTTACCATGATGCATTCCCTTAAGGGGACAGTTCCCAATTCCTAACTAACTATCCCAATTCCCAATTAACTATAAACTGTCTGGACAGCACAGGATACATTTCTTACACAGGAACAGGAAACACTAGGGTGGGGCCCAACAGAGGGTATATAACTAAGGGTCTCTCAGCATCTTGACCCTTCTTTTCCTTCATCCAACATCTTGAAGCATGTGATTGTCCTTTTTACTTTGGAGCTCCAAGCCATGTGGTCCTGCCCACCATTAAACCATCTTTCCAAACAGCCTCCACATTTCCAGTGTCTTTCTTCCCCACTTGAAACTGAACCCAGAAGGATATTTTCTTCCAACATAATATTTAGAATGAAAAATGAGGAAACACGAATGAAAGGAGAAAACTGCAAAGGTCAAAATTCAGGAAGCCAAGAAAAGAAGAAAAAATAATTATATTTTTTTAAAAAGCAACTTCCAATTTTCTTTTACAACAGTTATAAAGAAAGAATAACCTCCTACTGTATGATCTTATTATTACCTTTATGGTCAGAGGACAACATGTGTACAATGAGACTGGCTACGATTCTATGCTAATCGATGCTGAGATTGGACAGCCATTTGTCTAGAATGGTACAGGGGTCAGACTAAAAGACCTCCAAGGGTACCTTCCAACTGCTTACATTCTGTATTCTATGGTTTTCCCATTTTTCTACTTCAGATAGCCCACACATTCAAGAGCCACTGGTGGGCATACTTGCACAAGCCAGGCCTAAATCTGGATTTAGTCAACACTCTGCCACATGGGGATTGTTTATATCTCTGCAAACATCTGTTGAACATCACTGCAGCCCACATGACTGGGGCTGCAAAGAAGAGGGGAGCTTTTAGCCTGGGGGAAATGCTCCCTTCATCTGTTTAACATCGGGGTTATCGGATTGTAAAGTGTGCATTTCCCCTCCGAGCAAATTTGCCACTCTCGATATCACTCTTGCTGTTCGATTCCGGAACTCTTCCAGATCATTTCGTAACCAGGCGGAAATCGTAAATTTTCGCAGATCGGCAAAATAAAAAAACCAAGAATAACATTTGGAGACGTTCCTCGGAGATCTGCAAATCCACAAAAAATTGTGACTTATAAAGAGATTTTGAACGAGGAAGGGGAACTCAAAAACTAAGCAGGAACTGCAAAATCAAGCTAGCATGGTGGCCACACTTGCAAACACAATCTAGATATGAGAAAGATACAAAGGCATCTGGTTTTCATAAAGAGTTGACAACACTTGATTGGATATTTTTAGGGACTGATGAAAAATTAATAAAGAAAATATATAGCTGCCTATTAAGTATCAAAATGGAAGATGAACAAGTGTAAAGAAACAATGATAGCATGGGCAAAAAACTTTGACTATACTATGGAGTTAAATAAATGGCAAGACTTTTGGGATAGAAACTATAAATTAACAATAGCAACTGCCTATAAGGAAAACCTATATAAAATGTTTTATAGGTGGCATTTGCCACTGGCAAGGCTAGCAAAGATGTTTGGAAATAAATCCACTAAATGTTGGAAATGTTATCAGATACTGGGCTCTTACTATCATATGTATATGTATTATATACTATCATGCTATAAGGCCAAAAAAATTGGTTAGAAAAAAATGATAAAGCACCATATAGATTTAAAGCCAGAAATATTCTTGTTAGGGATAATATCAGAAAATTATAATAAAGGGAATACATACTTAATACTACATATTTTGACAGCAGCGAGAATTGTATTTCCGCACTATTGGAAAAACGAGGAAACTGCTACCAATGAAAATATCATTTAAAAAATACTAGATTGTGCAGAAATGGATAGATTGACATTAAATATAAAGAACAAGGAAGATACAGAATATTTCCTTACATGGGATTCGTTTTACCAATGGTTAGATGATAGAGGTAAAAATTAGAAAGTGAAAGATTATTGCTATGTATAAGACAATGATGAATTATTATTGTTTTATATATAAATTAACAAATAATTACTATTATTATTATGTATAAGTAAATTGACTCAGACAATACACTGTTCACTAAGCACTCATCAAGATAACATTGCCATTGTCAGGCCTAGTTGTTGAGTGTACCCATTGTTCGCGACATGGTGGTTGGTGGGTTTTTTTTGCAAAACAATGTCACAAATAAAATAGAATAGAAAGAATAGAATAGAATTCTTTATTGGCCAAGCGTGATTGGACACACAAGGAATTCATCTTGGTGCAAATACTCCCAGTGTGCATAAAAGAAAAGATACATTTGTCAAGAATCAAGAATCATAAAGTACAATATTTAACAATAGTCATAGGGTACAATAAGCAATCAAATCATACTAGGAAACAGTCAATATAAATCGTAAGGATACAAGTTACAGTCATACAGTCACAAGCGAGATAGATGATAAGGAGTGATGAGAAGATTAATAGTGATAGTAGTGCAGACTTTGTAAATAGTTGCACAGTGTTGAGGGAATTATTTGTTTAGCAGAATGATGACTTTCGGGGAAAAAACTGTCCTTGTGTCTAGTTGTTCTGGTGTGCAGTGCTCTATAGCGTCGTTTTGAGGGAAGGAGTTGGAACAATTTATGTCCAGGATGTGAGGGCTTTATTTTCACAGCCCTCTTTTTGACTTATGCAGTATATACAGGTCCTCCATGGAAGGCAGGTTGGTAGCCATTGTTTTTTCTGCAGTCCTAATTACTCTTTGGAGTCTGTGTCCTGTTGGGTTGCAGAACCAAACCAGACAGTGATAGAGGTGCAAATCATGGTCATGTGACTGCAGGACACTGCAAAATGCTTTAAATGCAGGTGGTGGCTGGCTGGAGAATTCTGGGAGATGAAGTCCACCCAGCTTAAAGTTGCAACGCAACGCTGCCATCCTTGATTTTCTGAGAGATCTTAAAAATTCGGGATTTTTTTTTTTTTTTTTTAGATGAGGGAGAAATCTTTCTATTTTAGCTGGCAGGAAGGAGGAGGAGGAGGAGGTAGTGGTGGTGGTGAAAGACAATCCATCTGCCCCAGATATTCCTTTCTTATCTCCTGGCCTAGGCCTGTACCAGGCACCAATGGTGCTTTCCACAGCAGCTGTCAATTTTATCCTTTTTCAGTTCTGGCATCTTGTTTCTGCTAAGATAATTCTGCATTTCTTCTTTATTCCATTGCCCCTTGTAGCCTTAGAGCGGGGGGGGGGGGGGGGTGTCTTCAAACTTGCCGGCTTTAAGACTTCTGGACTTCAACTCCCAAAATTCCTCCTCCAGTCAGGAATTCTGGGAGTTGAAGTCCACTCCTCTTAAAGAGGCCAAGGTTGAAAAACATGGCCTTAATTTTTGAGGCTTTCATCCACTGTTCCATCTTGTGATTTTATTTTATATTTTATTTCATATTTTACTTTATTGTACTGGACTGTATATATTTTATTTTACTGGACTGTGTTCATTTTATTTTATTTTATTGTACTGTGTTTTTTTATTTTATTTTACTGGATTGTGTTTTATTTTACTGTACTGTGTTTTTTATTTTACTGCACTATATTTTATTTTATTTTACTGGACTGTATTTTATTTTGTTTTACTGGACTGTATTTATTTTATTTTACTGGACTGTATTTATTTTATTTTACTGGACTGTGTTTTTTTTATTTTACTAGACTGTATTTTATTTTATTTTATTTCATTTTATTTTGTTTTACTGCACTGTATTTATTTTACCGTACTGTACTGTATTTTATTTTATTTTACTGTACTGTATTTTATTTTCTATATTATTTATATTTTATTTTATTTCATATTATTTTATTTTATATTATTATTTTATTATTTTATATTTTATTTTATTTTATTTTTATTTTTTTCAAGTTCCCACTCCAGAATTTAGTGAGGGGTCAATAAAGGGGTTCAGCTGATAGGAACTGTATAAATTTTAGGTTTGTAAGCTGCCCAGAGTCCCTGAGAGTGAATTGTGAGGGCCTGGCATATAAAATTTCTTAAATAAATACATAAATAAATAACTCCCCCCCCCCCCCGTGTGTGTATGTGTGTGTGTGCCTGTGTTGCTTTGCAACTATAATTTAGGCCCCTCACAGAACCGTCTGAAGGGGTGAGATGGTTCCTCCCTCCTCTCTCAGGAACCTCCCTGTGCCATGCAAATTATCTGGAGTGCAGTTCAAAAATTTTTCTTTATTATTTTGTCAGGGGTGCACAAGAACATTTGCAAGCCACGTTGGTCTGTATTGCCACAGGTGTTAACCATTTGGGGCCCCATACTGTTCTCTTAGGAGAAACAGCCAAATAAAATGTTTTTATTTTTAAAGAAAAAAAGGGGGGGAAAAGAAAGCATTTCATTTCTTTTTCTTCTGCTCCAAAGAGTCTAACCAGGAATGCAGGCTAGAGATTGGCCACAGAGGGCCTGATTGGGGGCCACACACAAGCCTTGTTTAGAGATAAGCCAGGAATCATGGTCAGTTTTGGAAGTCCTCTTCTCTGCCACATTACCAGGGACATACAGGGAATCATCCACTTACAGCCTCAACTGAACCAATTTTTTTTGCTGTTAAGTGATACAGTTCTTAAGCGAGTTTTGCCCCCATTCTATGACCTTTCTTGCCATTGTTGTTAAGCAAATCACTGCAGTTAAGTTCGCAAAACGGTTTTAAAGTGAACCTCACTTTCCCATTGACTTTCGCTTGTCAAAAAGCTGCAAAAGGGGGTCACAAAAATCAGGATATTTTGAGAGGTGGCAACTGGCTCACGTTTATGACGGTTGCAAGTTCCCGCAAAACCATCATAAATATGAGTCAGTTGCCACGTGACTGAATTTTGATCGCGTGGCCATGACAAAAGTGTGAAAATAAGTCACTTCATTCAGTGCCACTGTATTTTTGAAACAATCTCTCAACCAACTATTGTAAATCAAGGACTAGCTGTGAACTCTGGTTTAAACACAGCTTTTAACCCAAGAACTTACAAGAAGAACTTTTCACCCTGAATTTTAGTTATGCACGGGAGTGACTTGCCTGCAAATTAAACACCTGGCTCAAAGTAAACTTTTTGGAAATGTAATTGAAAAGAAAGTTAAAGGTAATCTATCCGATGAGTTCAAGATTGTGTGTATGTCGAAGAAGGCAAGATGGCAGCCAAACTCCTACTAAATTTAATCTGAAGCAACCTATTTTTCAACCAACATAATTTCCCTTCTTCAATAGGTTCATTCTTTTTTTTAAAAAAAAAGAGAGAGAGAAAAGTGGCTACTCCCAGCAGTTAAACAGGTGTGTGAGTTTGCTCAAGTCAGTTGTAAGTTCCTCAACAATTGACATCCGGATGCAAAGAACTGGTAAACAGGCCTGGTGTGAAAAGGGCATTTCAATTACACTGTTTTATGAACACAGCAAACACAACTTGGAGGAGGAGGGAAGCATTTTAACCAGGTGTGTCCGTTCCTGGCATCAAACTAAAGGTGTTCCTCCCCCCCCTCCCATGTGCAAAAAATGGAGAATTAGAATCAGAATAGAGATGGAAGGGGCCTTGGAGGTCTTCTAGTCCAGCCCCCTGCTCAAGCAAGAGATCCTATACCCGTGATGGCAAACCTATGGCACACGTGCCACAGGTGGCACGCAAAGCCATTTGTGCGGGCATGCGAGCCTCCCAGCTAGTTTTCGGCCTGTTTGAAGCCTTTTCCAGCCTCCCAGAGGCTCAAGGGAAGCCTCTGCAGCCTTTGGAGGCAGAAAAACAGGCCCATTTCATCACTTCCGGTATTTGGAGGCCAAAAATGGGCCCCAAAAATGGGCGGCACACACACATGTGCTTTCGGCACACCACAACAAAAAGGTTTGCCATCACTGTCCTATCCATTTCAGTCAAGTGACTGTCCAGTCTCTGCTTAAAAACCTCCGGTGATGAAGCACCCATAACTTCTGGAGGTAAATTGCCCTTCAAGTTTCTCCTTAATTCCAGGTTGATTCTCTCCTTGATGAGTTTCCATCCATTTTTTCTTGTCCTGCCTTCTGGTGCTTTGGAAAATAAGTTAAGCCCCTCTTCTTTGTGGCAGCCCCTCAAATACTGGAAGACTGCTATCATGTCCCCCTAGCCTTTCTTTTCTCTAGATTGGCCATCCCCAAATCCTGCAACAGTTCTTCGTATGTTTTAGTCTCCAGGACTTTAATCATCTCAGTTGCTTTTCTTTGCACTTTTCCCAAAGTCTCCTTATTCAGATTAACAGACTTGGAAGGGACCTTGTAGGTCATCTAATCCAACCCTCTATCAAAGCAGGAGACCCTACACCATTTCTGACAGAGGCCAGTCCAATCTCCCCTTGAAAGCCTCCAGGGATGAAGCTCCCACAACTTCCAAAGGCAACTTCCGTTCCATGGGTTGATGGCTCTCCCTATCAGGAAATGTCTCCTTATTTCCAGGTTGAATCTCTGTCCTTGTTCAGTTTCCATCCATGATTCCTTGTCTGGCCTTCAGGTGCCTTGGAGAATAGCTTGACCCTCTCCTCTTTCTGTGGCAGCCCCTCAAATACTGGAAGGTTGCTCTCAGGTCTCCCCTGGTCCTTCTTTTCTCTAGACTAGCCAAAACCCAAATCCTGCAAGCGTTCTTCATATGATTTTATCTCCAGGCCTTTAATCATCCTCGTTGCTCTTCTTTGCACTTTTCCCAAAGTCTCCTTATTCATATTAACAGAGTTGGAAGGGACCTTGTAGGTCATCTAGTCCAACCCACTGCCCAAGCAGGAGACACCCTACATCATTTCTGACAGATGGCAGTCCAGTCTCTTCTTGAAAGCCTCCAGGGTTGACGCTCCCACAACTTCCGAAGGTAACTTCTTTTCCAGGGGTTGATTGTTCTCACTGTCAGGAAATTTTCTCCTTATTTCCAGGTTAAATCTCTCCCCTTGGTCAGTTTCTACCCATTCTTCCTTGTCTGGCCTTCGGGTGCTTTGGAAAATAGCTTCACCCCCCACCTCTTTCTGTGGCAGCCCCTCAAATACTGGAAGGTTGCTCAACATCTTTCTTGTAATATGGTGACCAAAACGGGATGCAAGGATTCCAGGTGTGGTTTTTCTAAGGTGGACCACACCTAACTATGATGGAGAGGACCTTCCCAGCTGGCTCTTATTTGCTTTAGCCTTGAAATATTCCTGGAACTACAACCCTTTCATGCTGGCATCACCGCTGAACCATCTAGTAAAGCATTCGCCGATGGACAGCAGCCAAAGAAATCAAAGGCTCCAAGCGTTTACGAAAACAGGAATCTACCCAGCAGGATCCCATGGAGATTCTATATCGATTCTATATTGATTTAACTGATCCCTAAATATTGCTTTTGATCTGCCTTGATTTAAAAAAACAAAACAAAACAGGCCTGTAGAGGCTTTGTAGAATGAACATGTGACAGAATAAGGGACCTTGGAGGTCAACTAGTCCAACCGTTGTCCAATGTCTTCTCCCTCAGCCGAATCTACCTCACAGGGTTGGTGCGGTAGTGGGGTTGAATTATTTGTAAAAATAATAAAGGGGGATATATAACATTCGGAGTTTTTAAGAAGAGATTAGATGACCATTTGTCTGAAGTGGTATAGGGTTTCCTGCCTAAGCAGGGGGCTGGACTAGAAGACCTCCAAGGTCCCTTCCAACTCTTCTCTTCTCTTTTCTTCTCTTCTCTTCTCTTCTCTTCTCTTCTCTTCTATTCTATTTAAATCAGACTTTTTCCCCCTGCCTTTATGATTGTAATGTTGTTATATTTATTTATTATAATAACTATATCAAGGCAGCAACCATGCATACCTCTTCCTCTTCCTATTTTTCTCCATAATAACAAACTTTTTCAAAATGGAAAATTCCCATTTCTCTCCCAACAATACCTCAAAACACCATCCAGCATATCCAGGTCAGTCAGATGGGAAAGGGGTTCTTGCAATGAGGTTGCCTTGAAAAAAATAAATATTAGTAGGGCATCCAAACAAATAAACAGACAAAGGAATTGCAAAGAATTGGGAAATGCCTCC
>CM066332.1:140874574-140922074 GCA_033807585.1 Hydrophis major
GTATAAGAATGCATAGAACAAGGAAAAACTTAATCTGGTTGCTGGATAACAAAGTTGTGGATCTTATTAACCAATGTAAACACTGTTACAATATCGTTGCAAAATGTGGAAATTTGTTTTTAACTGTTGAAACGTTGAATAAATAAATTTATTTAAAAAAGAGAAAAAAAGAAAAAGAAAGAGGCTACCTGTATGCCTTTTTTTCAGTGGTGGGATTCAGCCAGTTCGCACCAGTTCAGGGGAACCGGTTGTTAACTTTTCTGAGCAGTTTGGGGAACTGGTTGTTGGAAGAAATCATTAGGGCAGAGAACCGGTTGTTAAATTATTTGAATCCCACCACTGCCTTTTTAAAAAAATTATCACCAATAACTTCGGAAGGAATACTACTAGAAAAAGTTGAAAGGGACACGTATCTCGGTTCTAATTTTCATGAAAGCTGGGACACGACCCCTGAAGTAAAGACAAAGTTAGAGAAAACTTGAACAGCATTCTTCAAAATGAAAAAGGTCTTCTGCAGTCACGACATAAGCCTAAGATTGAAAACCAGGCTGGTCAGAAGTTGCAGAGACTAGAAGCATTTGAAATGTGGATTTACAGGCGGCCGTTAGCATAAGTTGGGTTGACAAAATCAGAAAGGAGATGAGAAGCCGCCTGAGAAGGACAAGGGGAATAATCAAACCATTAAAAAAAGCGAAAGTTAGAATATTTCGGAACTGTGAGGCAACACCAGGAAAAATACACCATATTTTGCTGAATCCTCCAGAGAAAAATTGAAGGCAAATGAGGTTCAGGTAAAACAAGAACATCAGGGCTTCAAAATCGAAGGGAGCATTTTGGACAAAATCCAGCAGCCTTTTTTTTTTTTTCCTATGGCTATTAGTCAGAATGGGATCACCAACGATTGCCAATGTCCAATGATGGATATGGCAGAAGTAGGAGGAGGAAGAGGGGGAGGGAGAGGAAGGGAGGAGGAGGAGGAGGAGGAGGAGAGAAGAAGAAGAAGAAGAAGAAGAAGAAGAAGAAGAAGAAGAAGAAGAAGAAGAAGAAGAAGAAGAAGAAGAAGAGGAGGAGGAGGAGGAGGAGGAGGAGGAGGAGGAGGAGGAGGAGGAGGAGGAGGAGGAGGAGCAAAGGGGCAAGGAAAAGAAGGAGAAGAAGAAAAGAAGAGGAAGAGGAAGAAGAAGAGGAGGAGGAGGAGAAAAGGGAGAAGAGGAAGAGGAGGAGGAGAAGAAGAGGAGGAAAAAGAAGAAGAAGGCTGAAGAAGAAGAAGAGGAGGCGGAGGAGGAGGAGAAGAGGAGGAGGAGGAAGAGAAAAGGGAGAAGAGGAGGAGGGGAGGAGGAGGAGGAGGAGAAAAGGGAGAAGAGGAGGAGGAGAAGAAGAAGAGGAGGAGGAGAAGAAAAGGGAGAAGAGGAGGAGGAGGAGAAGAAGAAGAGGAGGAGGAGAAAAGGGAGAATAGGAGGTGGAGGAGGAGGAGAGGAGGAGGAGGAGAAAGAAGAAGAAGAAGAAGAAGAAGAAGAAGAAGAAGAAGAAGAAGAAGAAGAAGAAGAAGAAGAAGAAGAAGAAGAAGAAGAAGAAGAAGAAGAAGACCTTTAAAAAAAAATGAAATGAAGAGGAAACGGGGTGGGGGAGAGAGAAGAATACGTTGAGAGGCACAGTAGAAGAAGCTGTTTTATTTCCGGAGAAATCGAACGTTCAGCTCCATCACGTTTTTGCTGCTCAAGCTGGCGTCCAGATGCTGCAGCCCGACTCAAGATTCTGCCTTCTTGGGATGTTTTTATCAGAAGTAAAGCTGAGGGAAAAGTGGAATACAGGGCCACCCACGGAGAAAGCCAGACGATGAAATCTTATTCATCCAGAGGCTAGTTCTTGACTTATGACCACAATGGAGTTCCAAAATTTTTATTGCTAAATGAGACAGAAATTAAGTGAGCTTGGGGCCCATCTTACGACCTTCATGGCCAGGTTCATGAAGTGAATCACCGCCATGGTTCAGTTAGCAAGACGGTTGTTAAGTGAATCTGGCTTTTCCCCATTGATGTTGCTTGTGCAACCCAGGAACACTGTGACTGTCATAAATATGAGTCAGTGGTTGTCATGCCCCTGTTGGAGTCTGAATCCGAGAAGACAAACAGCTGACAGGGAGTGGGAGTGTGGCTCCATTGGCTGTGGAGGAAACTGGGGAAGGGCAAAATCCGGCTGGGCAGAGCAGGGAAGGGACAGAACAAGGGAGAGGGAGTTCAGAGGAAGACTCAGGCTCACCCCCTCCTCATCCTAGGGCACGCAGGGAGGAATGGAGGAGAGAGCAACATGGATTGCATGGCTTATGGGGGAGGAAAGGGCCCTGATTCCCTTCATTAGGCACACTTGGGAAGACAGTTGATAAGAAAGGCAGGCTGCATGTGGCAGGCTGTTTGTAGCAAACGTGACTTTATCCTGTGTTGTCATGGCTTATCTGTGTTCCTGGCATCTTCCCAACTGTGTGAGTTTTGCCCTGTTTTCGAGTCTGAAATTCCTGCTTTTGCCCTACCAAAATAGTTACTTCAGTTTGGCTTGTTTGGACTTTAAGTTACAGTTTGTGTTGCTTATGTTTTGGACTTGATTCTCTGCAGCCAAAGGCTATTCCTGGGAAGATTTTTCTCCAGCCCAGAAGGATATTGCGCTGATAATAAAGGGACTCCTATTGCTTATCTGACTGTGTTGCCTTTGTGCCATGCCCTGGGTGTGACCAAGCTTCTGAATTTTGATCAAGTGACCGTGTGGACAACGGACATAAGAGTGAAAAACGATGTAAGATCTCATCTGACTCTGTTATGCTGTTATTTCAATAAGATCAGTGGTGGGATTCATTTTTTTTTTTTTTTGCCACCGGTTCTGTGGGCATGGCTTGGTGGGCATGGCAGGGGAAGGATACTGCAAAATCCCCATTCCCTCCCCACCCCACTAACCTGCTTTCCAGCTCCGTTCTCCTGTGTGGGACAACAAAAGGAAACCCGGCCGATCAACTGGGACTCAATGGGAGGCAGAGAAGAGATGGGGTTGGCAGGGCCAGTCAGAGGTGGGATTTTCTGGTTCTCCGAACTACTTAACATTTCCGCTATTGGTTCTCCAGAACCAGTCAGAACCTGCTGAATATACCACCTCTGGATAAGATCTATGTTAAGGGAAGTTGTTTTTTTATTTTATTTTTAAACCAACTCATTCATATATAAAACCTGAACTCTCCTGCAATTTGCACAGATGTAGTTGCCATCTGGTGCAAGACTAAAAGGCATGAGCAATGATTTAGAAATACATTGTAGCCAAATTCCTTCTGTATTTTGTCCTTTCTCAGTTGCCTAACTGATAAGAGTCAGGCCTGAACTTCTGTTCAATCTTAGACCGCATTTTTAAAATCCTTAATACAAAATTGGGACCCAACTCTCTCTCTCTCTCTCATCTCTTTTTTAGATATATTTTGTGGTGTTTTTTATGACCATCACGACATATCCCTTAAAACGGGCACAGGCTCCCTGACGGTCGTAGCTTGAGGACTAGCTGTACGTGGTTAAATCAGTGTGAGAAACACCAACTCTGGGCATGGCCTCCATCAGGTCCTGAATGGTGGAGTGCCGACTAAGCAATTTGGCAGGATTCTCACCTGAAGCCTTTTGCGTCGAGGAGCAAAAGTAGAAAACAGGAGAGGCCTTAAAAATGGATGGAAGTTGCAGACTGCTTGGCCAGGGAGGAAAAAAAGATCGGAGAGAGAATTATGGCAAATAAATCCCCGAAGTTTTTCATCAGACAATGCAGGTGCATTAAAGGGGTATGCAGAGGGGAAGGGTCTATGCAGCCCCACTGGCCATTTTTATCAATGGTTAAATAATAAAAATGGAAGTTAGAAACAGGGAAACAAAATAAAGATGATGTGTTCAAAGAGATAAGTTAAGATGATAACTAATAAGTTGAACATTACTGTCATGCCCATTGGAGTCTGAATCCAAAGAGGAAGATGAACAGCTGACAGGGAGCGGGAATGTGGCTCCTTTGGCTGTGGAGGAAACTGGACAGGGGCAAAGTCCGGCTGGGCGTAGCAGGAAAGAGGTAGAACAAGGGAGAGGGAGTTCAGTGGAAGACCCAGGCCCACCCCCTCTTCATCCTAGGGCACACAGGGAGGAACGGAGAAGAGAGCAATATGGGTTGAGTGGCTTATGGGGGAGGAAAGGGCCCTGATTCCCTTTATTAGCCACACCTGGGAATGAGAGTTTAAAAGAGATGCAAGCTGAGTGCGATGTTTGCTGAGAACAAACGTGAGTTTTTCTTGTGTGTACTTTGGTTATCTGCATTCCTGGTATCTTCCCAACTGTGTTGAGTTATTGCGATGCCTTCATGCCTTGGAATTCCTTCTCCTGCCCTGCTGGACTAATTACCTCATTTTGCCCTGATTGGACTTATATTTACTGTTTGTGTTGACCACGTTTTGGACTTGATTCTCTGCAGTCCAACGCTGTTCCTGGGAGAGTTTTTCTCTAGCCAGAAGGTAACCAGGACATTGGGGGCAAAGTTGGAGATAAGATAGGGACTCCTATAGATTATCTGACTGTGTTGCCTTTGTGCCATGCCCCTTTGGGTCATCAGAATTACAATGTTTTAATATTGTATAAACAATTAGTATAATTAATAGATGGACATGACTATGTTAAATACTGCAGAATTCAAACGTAATGAAGGATGTTGTCATTTTGAATATTGTTTAACAAAGACATTTGTACCCAGACAACACAGGGAAGATGAAATGATTGTATTAAAAATTTAAAAAATTAACTTCTTTACATAAAATAATATAAAATATGATGCATCTATACCATACCCATGCAGCTCTTGCAACGTGGTAGAGAGAAGAAATAGCAAGTACAATCTCAAGCAAAGACAAACAAAACTCTCTTATACACAGTGTCTGGGCTCCGACCATCCACCCCCATTCAAATTATAAGTCTCTAGTCGCATCTCTCAGAGTAAAAAAAAAAAAGATTGATTAGGAGTGACCATGTCAGCATTTCCTGGGTGCATCTGACTCTAAGACACATCATCCATTTCACCCTTGACCCTGCTTGGTCTTCCCCCCACCTCCTGGATGTATATTCTCCAATGGGACACATCCATAGCCAAGAGTCACCAATCATGCTCTCCAGTAATAATCTTGCACGCCAACAGCTTTGGCTGCCTAGCAATTATCTGTGGCATTTAAGGAATGCGCTGCTTTCCCTCACTGCCTTTCTGCTGGCAACTAAAAAGAGCAAAGACGTATTTTTTTTAGTTGAAAAAACAAAAGAGTTAAGCTAAGCCACACCCAGGCTCCAAGCTGTTTTACATGGCTCACCCAAGTTCTGTGTCTCAGTCACCAAGCAGTCTCCCTTGGATGACTGGTTGCCATGGCTATTCCAGTTAATCAATCAATCAATCAGAATAGAGTTCATGAATAGAGTACACTGATACTTTGCACCCAAACTGTTCATTCTAACTTAATTCCTAACTTCACAATGCAGCAGTTGTCTTAACAACAAGAAAGGCCATAAAAGGGGGGGGGGACTCACTTAACAACTGTCTCGCTTAACAACAGTAATTTTGGGTTCAATTTGTGGTCATAAGTCGAAGCGTCTCTGTATATTTCAGGGCTGATTAAAAAAAAAAAAACCCACAACATGTAACAATACTTTGCAATGTGTTTTTAACCGGCTGGTTCTTTTGCAGCCAGACAGCTTTTCATCGGCTCTTTTCATAACGTGTGTCCCCTTTCAGTGACTTTTCATGGGATCCAGCTTTTGCCAAGTTTTGGGCCTATCTGAGCCAATCAAAAAGCAGGAACGCCTTTCAGGGCTGCAAATGGATTTGGCGTTCAAAAATCCCCAAAAGCCTGCTCTTGCATTTAAAGCCACTAATAAAATAAGCACCTTTGATTTACGAGCGATTGCGTCTTTGGGAAGATTTGAATGGCAGTGGGAATCCTTGAGCCGCCCTCTCCGCTCCTTTCGCCCTTCTCCTCCGAGGAAGATCTAGAAAGCTTTGAAAATGGGTGGAAACTCATCAAGGCGCGAACGAATCTGGAACTAAAGAAAAAAAATTCCTGACCGGGAAAACAATTCACCACTGGAACTACTTGCCTCCAGAAATTGTGGATGCTCCAACACTGGAAGTGTTTAAGAAGAGATTGGACGACCATCTGTCTGAAGTGCTGTAGGGGTTCCTGCCTAAGTAAGGGGTTGGACTAGAAGGCCTCCAAGGTCCCTTCCAATTCTGCTATGCTATGCAATTCTATTCTATTCTATTCATTCTGTATTCTATTCCATTTTCTTTTCATTCTGTATTTTATTATATTCTATTCATTCTGTATTCTATTCTATTCTGTTCATTCTGTATTCTATTCTCTTTTCTTTTCATTCTGTAATCTATTATATTCTATTCATTCTGTGTTTTATTATAGTATTCTATTCATTCTAAAACACAGAATATGTTTTATTATATTTTCTAATCATTCTGTATTCTATTATATTCTATTCATTCTGTATTCTATTCTATTTTCTTTTCATTCTGTATCCTATTCTTTTCATTCTGCATTCTATTCTATTTTCTATTCATTCTGTATTCTATTCTATTCTATTCTATTCTATTCTATTCTATTCTATTCTATTCTATTGTAACTCAATACCTGTGCTTCGTTACAAAATTATATCGTTGGGCTTAGTTTTGGGGGAGGAAAATAAGAGAGGGGGAAATTCTGCCTCTGCCTACCAGCATCCAACAGTATTCATCTGGCTAGCATCCTGTCAGTGTGTGAGAGAGTTGAGGGCTGTTTGGAAACTGAAACAATATTTGCTATGTGAGCAAGAAGGAGACAGCAAGGAGCCTGGGCGTGGCTTAGCTCAACTGTTCTGTACTAAAGGTGCTTGATGCTGTGAAAGTAAATCGGAATCAGAACCTCCTCTCCTCTGCTTGTGTTTTGCATTTGGAAGAGATTTCTTTTCAGGTGGGGAGGAGGAGTGGAACTCCTGAGCATCAGAGCGTGTTAATAATAATAATAATATAGGAAATACTCTAAATGCTCTGATGGTCATTTCGAAAAATCCTTTCTTAGTGAGCCCCTAGAAGCCAAGAGGAACCTACGTGCCAATTTTCAAGTGTGTAGGCTTTACGGTTCTGGAGATTTTGTGATGATGCGTGAGGGGTCTTTCGCTTTTATATATTGAATATAGATGTATATAAGGAAGGGAGGGAGGAGAAATGGAAGGAAAATGTATGGAGTATGAGAGGAAGGGAAGGAAGGAGAAGGAAGGAAGGAGGGATGTACAGACAGAAGGAGAGAGAGGGAGGGAAGGAGAGAGGGAGGAGGGAGGAATTCTATATTCTATATTTCTATTCTATTCTATTCTATTCTATTCTATTCTATTCTATTCTATTCTATTCTATTCTATTCTATTCTATTCTCTATTCTCTATTCTCTATTCCTAATTCTCATTTCTATTCTATTCTATTCTATGAAATGACTGAGAAGAAGAAAACCAGCACTAGGATGGGCGGACTCAATCATAGCAATGATGGAGGTTGTCCGAAAAGAGCTTTTTCCAAGAGGCAACGGGACTTTCTGTTTTTTTCTTTGAAAACTTCCAGCGTTGGAGCAATGAAAGGAGGAAAGAAATAATCCATTCTTATTTTAGAGAGTCAGGCTTTCCAATGCAGGCTGGCACATCTCTTAAGGGAATCTCCTTTTTCGCTAATGAACGGCAGGCAGGGCCATCTCGAACATCTGGCAAAAGAGGAATTGTTTTGGCTTATCAGCTCAGGGATCCGTGGAAGCCCAGATGTTACCAACCCACTGTGGCCAACTCGGAAAGAGATTCAAAGACATTTCTTGGACAACGCTTGCTTAGGATCAGGGGTGGTCTTCAAAAATTTTAGCAACCAGTTCTCTGTCTGATTGCTGGGTGGCCATGATGGGCGTGGTCTAGTTGGCCTCCTGCACCACGGAGGGGGGCGGGGGGGGGCTTTTCACTCTCCCCATGATCCAGAGGCTTTCTTTGAGCCTCTGGGAGGGTGAAAATGGCCTCCCCAGAGGCCCTCCCCATTTTTTGCCCTCCTCGAGACTTATCAAATGTTAGTAATAATTTTGTTTCTGGAACTCTGCACTTTGATGTGACCCAAGGGCTAATCAATAAAATGAACGAACATGAATATGAAAGATATAGATAAGGACCCAAGGGAGAAGTATGGGAGGCAAGCTAAAAAGAGAAGAAGTGAAACTATGAGAGATGATGGATAGAAAGGATCTTTCTTTTTAAAAAAAGAGACAGTCTGGCCTAAAATTAGAATAGATAAAAAGTTTAGAAATAGGAGGAATATTGTATATATTAGGCATATTATTTTACCTAACACAACACTTAAAGTGACTATTAGAGGTTTAGAGTTTGAAAAAGGACATTATTAGGTACGCTCAAAAATAACATTACTATTAGAAGGATGTAGCAAATATTGAACAATAAAAAATGAAGGATCGTGTGCTGATATAATTATGTATAACAACAGTAGATTAATGTAGTAATTCTTAAGATTAAGTATTCTTAAGTATTAAAAATTAGCACTGACAAAAAAAATTAGTAACGGGGGAATGCTATTATACATACCTTTAGTGAATATATTTCAAGTGAATATCAGAAGTTAAGATGAGAGTTTGGAAAAACATGTTATTAGGTACACTCAAAAATAATGTTAGAAGGATGTAGCAAAGATTAATAATTGAAAAAGGAAGGATTATGTGCTGATACAGTTATGTATAATAACATTAGATTACATAAATCAGACTAATTTAGTTAATGCTCATTATATTATTATTGCTTTGGTATCAAAATGAATGACACTTAGACATCACCCTGTTCAGGAAATGATATTGATTTATGTTTTTTTTTTTAAAAAAAAACTGTACCAAAAAAAGGAAAGCCCAATAAAATTAATGAATGTATTTAAGGCAATCGTTTGGCTCAGGGTTTGTCTTCCCCAAAGCTCATTTTTCCCCAGAGTTTGTGCGGAAATGATTGAAGGACTTGTCAGCAAGCATGCACGAGACTTTCACATCCTGAATTTTTTCCAACTTGCAGACAAGTCGCTCAGCGAAGGGAAAACTCTGTGAGGAGCATGGGAGAATGTGCGTTTAGAATCATTAATGGCTTTGCCCTTTGCAAAGGACAAATGGAATATACATTGACATGCGTCCAGGGATCCCCGTGGCCTTCACCGAGTTATTTATATGTGGCCCCACAGATGGCATTTCTTTCAACGGTCTCCCCATTTCATCACCCCCCCAAGAAATTTTTATTTTACAAGGCTCGGCTGGTGCGGAGATGCCTCCAGAAATCTTTAGGTGATGTCTTCCAGGTGTCCCAAACCTAGGTTTCCCAAAAGCATGAAGCCAACTCCTCATCCTGATAAAAAACCTTTTTATTTAGGTTAAAGTGAATTCCTCTCCAGCAAAGTCCCGGTCAACAGTCTGTCAAGAGATTTCACAACTACAGATCTTCATCAGGTTCAGAGAGTTGCCAGGCCGACAGCTTCCAAACGCCACTCTGTAGCAGCAATTACTTGGCAAGGAATCAGGCACAGATCTTCACCCTCATGAATTGAGCTCATTGTCTCCTGCAAGCCCCACTCCCCTTTCGCTCCTCTTTATTCCCTCTGGGCCATTCACCGTCCACCTGAGCTTTTACTCCAAAGTCGACCCTTGTTTCTTAGCTGCTCCCTTCCTCTGGCAGCTCTGTGCATGCGCACATTGGGAACAGGCTCCAGCTGTTCTTCTGCCCCACTGATCTCCGACTCCGAAGGCAGCTGATAACTGTCGGATGGCCCTGGCCCCATCTCTGCCTCGGATTCAGAGCTCTTGTCCGAGCCTTCCCCAGACTCCAGGACTGGCCTATGTTCCTCCCCAACCTCCTCATTGTCTGAATCTGGCAGGCCACAACACCAGAGATGACTTTTAAAAATTTTTTTAAAAATCTCTTCCAGGACCATCGAGGTGGTAGGGTGGACATTTTAAAGGGCCTCCAGGGTTTCGTCTTCTCTTTTAGAAAAGCTGGGAGATTTTTTAATGAAGTTGGCAAGAAAAGGGCTTCTCCAGATATCAGTACATACCGATACGTACATGCATGGAGTCAGGTAGTCCCTTGATTTAACAAGCATTCATTTAATGGCCATTCAAAGTTAGAAGGCCACTTTAAAAAGGGACTATAACCAGGGGTGGGATTCAGCCGGTTCGGCCCGGTTCAAGTGAACCGGATGTTAAATTTACATCTGGTTCACCGAACTAGTAGTTGAACCAACCATCTGGCTCTGCTCACCGTGTCCCTTCCCTCCCAGGAGTCTCCATGTGCCCCGTTTTGGATGCAGGTTAAGTGTAGGGTCCCCGCGGAGGCTCTGGGAGGGTGAAAAACGGCCCTCCTGGAAGTTCCAGAAGTCCGGAAATGGTTCTGTTTCTGGCTTCCGGAGGACCTCCAAAGCTTGTGGAGGCCATTTTTGCCCTCCCAGAGGCCCGAGGGAAGCCTCCGGACTCCGGGAAAGGTGGAAAATGGCTGAACCGGAAGTTCTGGTAGGCCACATCCACCATGGTCACACCCACCCAGCAACCAGGCAGAGAATCGGTTGCTGAGATTTTTGAATCCCACCACTGCTTGCGATTGTTTTTTTTCACACTTATGACTGTTGCAGCATCCCCATGCTCGTATGATTCAAAATTCTGACGCTTGACCACTGACTCGTATTTATGATGGTCGCAGTGTCCCATGGTCATGTGATCCCCTTTTGCGACCTTCTGACAATCAACGGGGAAGCCAGATTCACTTAACAACCGTGTTGCTAACTTCATGACTGTGGTGAGTCCCTTAACGAGAAAGGCAAGAAAGGTCACAGGATGGGGCAAAGCTTATTTAACAACTGTCTCTCTTGGCTCAATTGTGGTTGTATGTCGGGAACCAACTGTATTTCTGGAGGATCAGATTCCAAATCCCCTTTTTGGTCTGAAGAGGCAAGCAACGTCATAAAATGGGGTGAAATTCACTTAACTACCATCTCGTTTAGTCACACAAATATTGGCTTCACATGTGGTCCTAGGCTGGCTGGGGAATTCTGAGAGTTGAAGTCCACTCGTTTGAATAACAGAAGAACCTGAATAGCAGAGTTGGAAGGGACCTTGGAGGTCTTCCAGTCCAACCCTCTGCTCAGGCAGTGTGATGACCCGGAGTGTAATACAAACGTAACAAAATCCAAAACATAAATAAATGTTCTTTAATGCCTCCAACTTGGCCCCACTGTTCAATAATTCTCAGTTGGAGATAAAACGTATTCAAAAAGAGTCTTCAAAAGAAAGCAATACAGTCCGAACTTAATGAGCAGATAGAGGTGAAATAAAAAATTAAAACAAACTACAATGAAGGAATTTCCACAAGAGACCAAGATAAGTAATTATCAACTTCAAGGAAATAACAAGGCACAATCTGTTGGAAGGATGCCAACCAAGATAACTTCAGCCTAAAATAAAACACACTTTGCTTCTGGCAATGCTGTGTTTTAACCGTCTCTCTTACACACTATTCTCCCCAGCTGCAACCAATGAGGGGGATCATGGCCGCTTCCTCTCTCATAAGCCAAGTTGTTGCCTTTTCCGTTCCTCCCTGCATGTCCTAGGATGAAGAAGGGATGGGCCTGGTTCTTCCTCTGACTGCCCAGCCGGTCTCTGCCCTTCCCCAACCTCCTCCACAACCTCCGGAGCTACACCTCTACTCCCTGTCGGCTGTTCCTTCTCTCCCTCAGAGTCTGACTTTACCAAGGGTAACCCTGTCATATTTCAGACAAAATGGCTGTCCAATCTCTTCTTCGAAACCTCCAGAAGTTGGAGGATCCCCAACTTATGGAGGCAACATTGGTGAGAAAGATATGTTTTAAATTTCTATTTTTTTTTAAATTTTAGTTTTGTTTTAAACAATTCTTTATTGAAATTCAAAATATTAAAAAGTTTACAACATTCAAAATATTTAAAAAGTTTACAAAAATTTCTATAATAGAAGATGTATCAATACCTTTCAACATTGTTTTCTTGACAGTACAATAAGTACAGTACATAAAATTAATACTTGACAGTTATTTATAGTATTAGTAATACTAATTCATAGTGCCTTAATAATGTTAATAAAAAAGTAATTCATATACATATGAATTAATTCATATAGGCTGATGGTTCAAAGAAGAAAAAGAATATCATATTAACACTAAGTACATCTGTATATCTAAAAAAGGCCAGAGATAAAACTATATAATTATAGTCTATGTACTATGTTCTATATTCCATAGCCGTGAGAGGAGATACGGTATACATTTTTAGTTATACAATATAAGTATAGCTACATAAATATTATAAATCTAAATATGAATATTTATATAAATCTCAATTTTCTGACAGTTTCTCAACGTTTTTTCATTGATCCTACTTATAGGCCAATATGCCAATTTTATTCCTTCTTTTGACCTATACTTTTAAACTTTTAAATCCTCGTTAATTTGGGGGAGGGGTTTTCCCCCCCCCCCTTCTTCTCTTTTTCAGCCTAGCAAATGTTCCTGCAATTATTTGCTGATCTTTGCAAGCTTGGAACCTAGTTTTTCCCTCCCCACCTCAACCGCCTCTTGCATAGTTTGATGGGAACTCAGCAAATGGAGAAGAAGATGCTTTGGAAAGCTTTCAATGGGAGGCCACACAAATTCCTGAATTGCCTTAGATCTTCAGAGTGTCCCATCAATGCCAGCGGGAGGACAGAGGACACAAAAGTTGTGACCTAACTTGGCTTTCATGTCTACCCCGAGTCCCTTTCCATATTGCGTTTTTTGTTGCAGCTGGGCAGGGTAGTTTTTTTTTTTTTTTTGCAAGCTCAACAAACCACAGTTTGTTCATCCTTCGGGCATCAAAGTGGCTTTTGTCTTTCCTTCATCTTTTCTCTCTCTTTTTTTCTTCTCCTTCTTCTTCTTTCCAAGGGGCCGGTATCAAAGGGACCGGGAGAGGTGTACCCTCTGTGTGTGTTTGCGTGAGTGTGTTTGTCTGTCTATGTGTATGTGTGTGAGTGAGTGGAAGCCAAACAAAATTCATTTGAAGGCGATGCCAACCTCCCAGGCTGCTTGGCAAAATCGGCTGCCCTCCGTGCGATGAAACAGGGGCCGCTGTGGGGAGGAGGAGAAGGAGGCCTTGGGTGGGCCTGAATGGGTTGAATCAGAACAGGCCTCTTTCATCTACCCACTAAAAATTTTTAAAAAGCAGGGGAGGCTGGAGCCAAAGGGGAGCTGCAAGAAGAAAAGTGAAATGTTAAAAAAAGTTCTCGGGGAAGCTTGCATTGAAATTAGCATAGGCCTGCTTACTCTCAGCCTACTTCCCTTGGATAAGTCTTTCCAGGAGGGGTGCTGGAGAGAGGAATGGAATGGAATGGAATAGAATAGAATAGAATAGAATAGAATAGAATAGAATAAGAAAGGAATATAGAATAGAATATAGAATAGAATATAGAGTAGAAGAGAAAAGAAGAGAAGAGAATAATGGAATGAAGAAGAGAAGAGAAGAGAATATAGAAGAGAATGGAATGGAATAGAATAGAATAATTAAAATGGAATGGAATAGAATAGAATAGAATATATTGTAGAATAGAATAGAATAGAATAGAATAGAATAGAATAGAATAGAATAGAATAGAATAGAATATATTGTAGAATAGAATAGAATAGAGAGTACAGTAAAATAAAATAGAATGGAATGGAATGGAATAGAATAGAATAAGAAAGGAATATAGAATAGAATATAGAGTAGAAGAGAAGAGAAGAGAATAATGGAATGAAGAAGAGAAGAGAAGAGAAGAGAATATAGAAGAGAATGGAATGGAATAGAATAGAATAATTACAATGGAATGGAATAGAATAGAATAGAATAGAATAGAATATATTGTAGAATAGAATAGAATAGAATATATTGTAGAATAGAATAGAATAGAGAGTACAATAAAATAAAATAGAATGGAATGGAATGGAATAGAATAGAATAAGAAAGGAATATAGA
Source organism: Hydrophis major (assembly GCA_033807585.1). Classification (NCBI taxonomy): domain Eukaryota; kingdom Metazoa; phylum Chordata; class Lepidosauria; order Squamata; family Elapidae; genus Hydrophis; species Hydrophis major. The sequence goes on from CM066332.1 coordinate 140,888,673, forward strand.
ATAGAATATAGAGTAGAAGAGAAGAGAAGAGAAGAAAATAATGGAATGAAGAAGAGAAGAGAAGAGAATATAGAAGAGAATGGAATGGAATAGAATAGAATAATTAAAATGGAATGGAATAGAATAGAATAGAATATATTGTAGAATAGAATAGAATAGAATAGAATAGAATAGAATAGAGAGTACAGTAAAATAAAATAGAATGGAATGGAATGGAATAGAATAGAATAAGAAAGGAATATAGAATAGAATATAGAGTAGAAGAGAAGAGAATAATGGAATGAAGAAGAGAAGAGAATATAGAAGAGAATGGAATGGAATAGAATAGAATAATTAAAATGGAATGGAATAGAATAGAATAGAATATATTGTAGAATAGAATAGAATAGAATAGAATAGAATATATTGTAGAATAGAATAGAATAGAATAGAGAGTACAGTAAAATAAAATAGAATAGAATGGAATGGAATGGAATAGAATAGAATAAGAAAGGAATATAGAATAGAATATAGAGTAGAAGAGAAGAGAAGAGAATAATGGAATGAAGAAGAGAAGAGAAGAGAATATAGAATAGAATATAGAATGGATTGGAATGGGAATAGAATAATTAGAATGGAATGGAATAGAATAGAACAGATTGTAGAATAGAATAGAATAAAATAGAATAGAATATCATGTAGAATAGAATGGAATGCAATGGAATGGAATAGAATAGATTGTAGAATAGAATAGAAATAGAGTAGAAATATGGTAGAATATCATGTAGAATAGAACAGGACAGAATAGAATGTAGTCCTCGACTTATGATCACAATTGAGCCCAAAATTTCTCTTATTAAGTGAAACATGGAGAGGAGAGGAGTTGGAAGGGACCTTGGAGGTCTTCTAGTCCAACACCCTGCTCAGACAGGAAGCCCTGGCTATAGACAAATGGCGGTGCAGTCTCTTCTTAAAAGCCTTCAGTGATGGAGTGTCCACAACTTCTGGAGGCAAGTCATTCCAGCAATTTATACACATATCCAACATGTGATGCTCTGCTCATGGAGTTTGTACATCTGGGTGCATGCAATTGTCAATTGCAAAAGGCAGCTTGGCTTGGAATAGCTTACATCCTACAAAGAGACTTCTAACACCATCAAACATCCACATCTGCCTCTCCTAGGCCCTTGGGAAGGACTTAGTAGGTAGACAAAATAGCTAAATCCAGTGTAAACATCTGGTGGACTTTGCAACCAACCTTCATAATAACCATTGGCATTGACAAATTCACCATCAGTCAATTGCAAAAGGCAGCTTAATTTGAAACATCTTACATCCTGTGACATCAAACATTCACATCTGCCACTCCCAGTTGCTTAGGATCAAATTGATAGGGGGATAAAAATGCTAAATCCAAGTCTGAACATCTGGATGACAAACTTTAATTTTTCTGGGGCTGCCTTTCCCCCCTTGCCCATTTCCAAGGTCCTTGCTAACACCTTGGAGTTCCTGTTTTCCCCATGGAGATATTTGCTTCTAATTGAGGGACACTGTGTGAGCTTTCCCAGAAATTCAATCTGGAGCCCAGTAGAAAAACCAGACTTTTGAAGAGAAGATCTTGGCTTGTGATAACATTCATTTACTTGGTAATGATTTATAGCCCGGTAATCAAAGATGAGGAGACAAGTTCTTTCTTCTTATGTCCGTGGTCACAAAGCTAAACAAAACCACTCTGTTCCCATCAGAGGTTGCTTTATTAATTGGCTTGAACTGAATTGAATACTTTATTTGGCCAAGTGGGATAAGACACACAAGGAATTTGTCTCCAGGACAGAAGACAACCTATTACCCAACCTATTTAACCTGGTTACTAAATGAGCCCCTTTTCAAAACCCTGGACAGTAAACTCACCTCTTAAATTAGGTTCCCACAGTGAGCTAAGCCACAGGTGGAAAAAGGGTGAAAAAAGGTTTTAAAATGGGGCAAAACTTACTTAGCCAATGTCTCAGTTAGCAACAGAATTGTTGGATTAAATTGTGGTTATAACTCAAGAATTATCCATCTATCCATCCATAATCTATCTATCTATCTATCTATCTATCTATCTATCTATCTATCTATCTATCTATCTATCTATCTATCTATCTATCTACCATCTATCTATATCATCTGTCTGTCTATCTATCTGTCTATTTCTACCTACATCTATCTATCTCAATCTACATCTCTCTCTCTTTCTCTATTATTTTTCTCCGATCTGTTTGTTTCATCTATCCCTTTATCTACTCTTTCTATAATCTATTATCTATTATCAAGCTCTCTCTATCATCCATCCATATCTACCTATCATCAACTAGCTGTCTGTCTGTCTATCCCTAATCTATCTATCTCAATCTACATCTCTCTCTTTCTCTATTATTTCTCTCCTGTCTGCCTCTCTCTCCTCTATCCCTCTATCTATCTATCTATCTATCTATCTATCTATCTATCTATCTATCTATCTATCTATTATCTATCTATTATCTATCTATCATCTATTATATATCTATCATCAATAACTCTCTCTCTATCATTCATAGATATCTACCTATCTACCTCTCATCTATTTATCTATCTCTCTATCTCTTTCTCTATCTGTCTGTCTATCTATCCCTAATCTATCTATCTCAATCTACATATCTCTCTTTCTTTATTATTTCTCTCCTGTCTGCCTGTCTCTCTCATATAGCCCTCCATCTATAATCTATTATCATCAATCTCTAACTCTCTATCTCTATCATCCATCCATATCTACCTACCTATCATCTCTCTCTCTCTCTTTCTTTCTGTGTGAAACAAATAGAATCTTGAAAATTATGTTTAACGGTGGCAATCTTATGTCAGTATGGGAAATTTTATTCAAAGGTGATCAGGGAAATGAAACACGGTTTGCCTCAGAACAAAGTTTTTAGAAAATGCATTAATTAATTAGAGGATGAAGTTTACGTTACAAGAGGTTGCCAATGACATAAATAACAATATTCTTTTTTTTTTTTTTAACCCCCCCTCTTAGTGCAGAGAGCAAAACTGCAGTTTGCTTAATGCCTCCAGCTCCGGAGATGCCGAATATTCGCCTTGCTGGAAGCAGCCCCAGATAGCCTTCTGCCTTGTCCCTGGCAAAGCATCAAAGGGGAGTGAAACTTTAAGAGCCGGGCTATGGGGAGGGGGGAGGGGGCTTCAAAGGAAATGACCTTAAGGCAGCCGGTACAGTTATGGCCTCTACCGTCCTTTGAAAGTATACAGGACATCGGCTCTTAGGGGGAGCCAGCCAGCGGCTGTGCATCATTGTCCCCGTTTCTGGAACAAGAGGATGAAGAGAAAGGGAAAGAGGAAGGAGAGAAAGAGGAAGGAAAAGGAAAGGAAAAGCAGAAGAAGAGGAAAGGGGAAATAGAGGGAGGGGGAGGGGAGAGAGGCAGGAAAGCAGGGAGGGAGGAAGAGGGAGGGAGGGAGGGAGTTGGGAAGGAAGGGAGGAAGGAAAGAGGGAAGGAGGAAGGAAACAGGGAGGGAGGAAAGAAGGGTGGAAGGAAGGAAAGAAAGAGGGAAGGGGGAGAGAGGGAGGAGAAAAGAAAAGGGAGGGAGAGAAGGAGGAGGGAGGGAGGAAAGGAAGAAGGGAAGGGAAGGAAGAAGGGAAAGGAAAGGCTGCATTGATTGAGAGAGAGGAGAGGGAAGGAAGGAAGGAAGGAAGGAAGGAAGGAAGGAAGGAAGGAAGGAAGGAAGGAAGGAAGGAAGGAAGGAAGGAAGGGGAGTGAGAGTAAATTAAAGGAAGTGGAAGGGGAGGGGAAGGGAGGGAGGAAGGAAGAGAGGGAAGGAGGAAGACACAGGGAGGGAGGGAAGCAGCAGGGAGGGGGCGAGGAAAGAAGGAAGGAAGAGAGGGAGGGAGGCAGGAAGAGGGAAGGGGGAAGGAGGGAGGCAAGAAGGCAAAAAAGATGGGGGAGGGAGGGATGGGATGGGGGAGAAGAAAGGGAAGGGAAGGAAAAGAAGGGAAAGGAAAGGAAGAAGGGAAGGAAGAAGGGAAAAGAAAGGAAAGATGGCTTGAAAGCAAAGGAAAGTAGAAGCAGCATGGATGTGATTTCCACCCCCTTTCTTCATCCTCCAAAGGGAAAAGAGAGGGAAGGGCATTTTCCTGTTCTATTTGAGACTGGCATTTGAGGACTTCAAGAGAAGGATTAGCAGGGAATCATACCAGGCCCAACTTCTATCTAGAGATAAAACATTCTCTCCGCATCTAATTTTAAACAGCCTTTTACCCAACCCTCAGAATAACTTTCGGAGTGATTAGGATTACAATTGAGAGGGATGGGTTGGGGAGGAGAGGCGAGGCGAGGGGCAGGCGGACACTGGGGACCATTGTTCAAAAGGGCAGGTGCCTGAACTGGTATAGCAGGGGGTTGGACTAGAAGACCTCCATGGTCCCTTCCAACTCAATTATCCCAAACAACTTTTCTCCTGAAGTTGTGGGTGCTCCAACACTGGAAGTTTGAGGCCTTCTTTGGCCTCCCAGAGGCTTGAGGAAGGCTTCTGCAGGCTTTGCAGGCCAAAAACTAGGCCCGTTTTGTCACTTCCAGTATTTTCGGAAAAACAGGAAGTGATGAAACAGGCCTAATTTTTAGCCTGCAAAGCCTGCAGAAGCCTCCCTCAAGCCTCTGGGACACCGAAAAAGGCCTCAAACCGGCCCAAAATCAGCTGTGAGGCATGCGCATGCACAGTGAGGTAAGTTTGCCTGCAGCTCGCGTGTCAGCACAAATGGCTCTGCAGGCTGCCTGTGGTACGTGTGCCATAGGTTCGCCATCATGGGCATAGGATCTCCTGCCTGAGCGGGGGGGGGGGTTGGACTAGAAGACCTCTGAGGTCCCTTCCAACTCTGCTTATTTTATTACTCTATAGACAACGTGTGGATAAGATGATCCAACCATTCTACAAGGCCGTTCTCTGGATATCCCTCTCCCACCTTCCTTCGTGGATCCACACAGGGGGATGCAAATTTGCTCCTTTTTTCTTTCTCTTCTTCTTTCAAAAATTTCCCCTCAAAAAAAATCTGTCTCATCTGTTTGTCAGGCCTCTGAAGTGTGAGGGGACCTGGGTGACTAGTGGCCAATATTTCTTAATCCAAGTCCATTGGAGTAAGCGACCTCCGATAATAGGAACAGCGCTTAAACCGGGGGTCCCCAAATTTGGCAACTTTAAGGCTGGGTGGACTTCAACTCCCAGAATTCCTCACCCCTCCCTGGTTTTTTGGCCTCCTGGGCCTCAGGGAAGCCTCTTGGGAGGTGTTTTCGCTCCCTTGGGGCCCAGGAAGGCAAAAAAATGGAGCAGGGGATTGGGTGCACCTACACACCCTCCCCCTCCAGTGCCCATTTTTGTCTCCTGGGCCTCAGGGAAGCTTCTTGGGCGAAGCAATAAGACAGCGAGGGGGATCCCGGCACAGCTGATCATCGGCACAGCTGATCGTTGGGGGAGAGAAATACCTTAAGGAGTGACTGGGTGGGGGAGAACGCAGTCAGCAATGCTGGGCATGCACACGAGGTCGCGCATGCGCGATAAAGACTGACTGGGAGGGGAGGGGCCAGCCAGGACCATGATTTTCCAGTTCTCCGAACTGCCCAGAATCATAACAACCAGTTCTATAGAACCGGTCCGAACCGATAGAATCCCACCCCTGGTTGTATGATCAAAATTTTGGCTGCATGGCAAGCGACTCATGTTTATGACGGTCGCAGTGTCCCTGCGGTGATGTGATCAAAAAAACGTTGGTGCATGCAAACGTGCAGCTTCTCTTGGTCTTTAAAGGGGAACAGGATGATTTTCCCGGAGGGAAGGCTTCATTGAGTAAAGCACAGCTGGCTTGCGCACACAAACAAACACCCATCCCTTTTGTTGGGGAAGAATTATGGCTTACTGGGAGTGGATTTTTACAATTCTCTCTAAGCGGTTTACAGAGTCAGCCTCTTGCCCCCAACAATCTGGGTCTTCATTGTACCAACCTCGGAAGGATGGAAGGCTGAGTCAACCTTGAGTCAGTCTGGATCAAACTGCTGACAGTGGGCAGAATTAGCCTGCAATACTGCATTCTAACCACTGGGCCATCACAGCTCCTTCCTTCCTTCCTTCCTTCCTTCCTTCCTTCCTTCCTTCCTTCCTTCCTTCCTTCCCAATAGCACTTAGACTTATATACTGCTTCACAGTGCTTTTACACCCCTCTCTAAGTGGTTTACAGAGTGTCAGCCTTTTGTCCCCAACAATCTGGTTCCTCATTTTACCCACTTTGGAAGGCTGAGGCAAACTTGTGCTGATCAGGATCGAACTGCTGGCAATGAGCAGTGAGTTAACCTGCAATACTGCATTCTAGCCACTGCCTCACTATGGCTCCTTCCTACCTTCCCTCCCTCTCTCCCTCCCTCCCTCCCTTCCTTTCTTCCTCCCTCCCTCTCTCCCTCCCTCCCTCTCTAAGCGGTTTATAGAATCAGCCTCTTTCCCCCAACAATCCAGGTCCTCATTTCACTGACTTCAGAAAGACGGGAGGCTGAGTCCACCTGGAGCCGGTTAGGATCAAACTGCTGGTTGCAGGAGAGTTAGTCTGAAATACTGCATTCTAAACACTATGCCACTATGGCTTCCTTCCTTCCTTCCTTCCTTCCTTCCTTCCTTCCTTCCTTCCTTCCCTCCCTCCCTCCCTCCCTCCCTCCCTCCCTCCCTCCCTCCCTTTGCAATAGCCCTTGGACTTATATACCGCTTCACAGTGCTTTCCAGCCCTCCCTAAGTGGTTTGCAGAGTCAGCCTCTTGCCCCAAACAATCTGGCTCCTCATTTTACCCACCTTGGAAGGACAGAAGGCTGAGTCAACTGTTTCGCTTACCAACAGAAAGTTTGGGCCCAATTATGGTCGCAAGTCGAGGATTGCCTGTACATGCTGATTGGTGAGTGGTTGAATTTCAAACCTGCAACCTAGTGCGACGGTGGTAAGGGTGAGGATCGGTCATCGGTTCCCTTTTTTCAGTGCCACTGTAAACCATTGCTAGATGAATCGCTGTAAGACGAGGACTACCTCCAAAGAAAATGACCCCTTGCCTGTCACTGCTCTCAAGGGCGCAAATATGGATACAACAACCACAAGGAACTGGAGCATCGAGGCAAAATCCAACTGTGCATTTCACTCCTTGGCCAGAGGAAGGAATTCAACAGGGTTAGAGGCATCTTGCCTTGGTGGGTTTCTAAATTTCAAATTCCATTAGGAATCTGGAAGAAATGTAGGGGAGATAAATAAGTTCAACAAGGCTGCGTAGTGGGATCCTCGGTGAAATTCTCTCGCCTTCCAGCTCCTGAAAGGTCAGATTAGAGAAACCTAACAGGCCCTTTTCACCTTAAAAAAAAATACTGTCCTATTTCGAGAACACTCTGGAAGTTTTCATACCTACTTGGAAACCTCTTCGTCCAACAGGTTTTCAGCCATCTTGCCGATAAGCCCACATTTGCGAAGGTGTTTGGACAGGAGGTGATGGGAAAAGGAGGTTAAAGTTACTCGTCATTCCTCCAGCAGATGACGACGTTGAAAACAACAAATGAAAATTTTCTAAATCCTTGTGGTGTGTTGCTTCAAAGAGCCAGCAGGTAGCAGCAAAATGTTAGCCTTTGGGGATCTCTGCAGTGCCCCCTAATGGTCCTGTGGAATTTTGCAATGGAGTTAGTTTACTTTTTTGTGGATTCATGTCTTCTGCCTGGTTTGGGAAATACCCTGTTTTCCCAACAATACGACCTACCCTGAAAGTAAGTCCTAACTTGATTTTTTTTAACACGTGAATCCAGTCTAAGCCCTATCCCCAAAATAAGCCCTAATTAAGGTCCCTCCCACTCCAGAGTGAACAGGTAAAAATTATGCTAGGGTGGAGATGGTGGACCTGCCCTATTTACTTACCTTTGGACAGTTGTAGTGAGGCCTCGCACACCGCAATACCTACCTTGCCAGCCCATTTCTTCTACAGCTGCCAAGGCTAGCAAGGCTTTCCTGAAGGCCTCTGGAGCTGGTAACAAAGCTCTGGATTGATCCAGAGGTCTGTTATCGGTTGCAGAGGCCTTCAGAAAAGCCTTGCCAGCCACAGAAGAAGAAGTTCCTGAAGGCCTCTGACAGCGAAAAGGAGGCCGGGAGCAATGCACACAAGTGAGGTTAGTCAGTTGATGACATCCCCTGAAAATAAGACCTGGTGCCTTTTTTTTAGTAGCAGAAAACTATAAGTCAGGGTCTTATTTTTGGAGAAATGCTGTATCACATTTGTTGTCAACTCAATTGTAGGCCACATATATAGATGAACAATCGAGATCAATTTTAATTTGTGGGAGCTTCATCGCTGGAGGCTTTCAAGAAGAAACTGGCCTGCCATTTGTGAGAAATGGTGTAGGGTCCCCTGCTTGGGCAATGTGGGTGGGTGTTGGACTAGATGACCTACAAGGTCCCTTCGAACTCTATTAACCTGTTCATTTAAAATTTTAAGATCAGTCCAGCGCAAAATGTTTGGCCCTTGCTCTCCGAAGCGAGGTGGGCTGGTGCCATCTTAATGCTTCCCATAACATGTCAGGTTTTCCACACTTCTCCGGAAATGAACTTAAAACAAATGTTTCACGGCAGATTTTCATCTCCCGTGACTCAAATTACCAGCCAGTCCAATTCAGCAAATGTTTTCTGCAACATTAATTGCACATATATATATATTTTTCGCCCTGCAACGGTTCTGCTCCGTTTCCTTCTTTCAGATGAGTGCAGATGAGTTTCCTTGTCCAATTAAAGTCTCATTCAATCATCTCCCTGGTTGTTCTAAATATCTGTTTTTGTTCTGTCCGCTGGTAGATGCCGCCTTTGACTATCGATACGCTCTCATTCCCTTAACCCATTTTCCTTTGATTCCATGGAATAGTGTAATAGAGAGGCAGTCTGGCCTAGCTAGTAGTTAAGGCACCAGACTAGAAAGTGGGAGATTGTGCGTTTGTCATTATAACTTTTATTGTCAGAGTACAACATGTGTGTACAATGAGATTGGCTGAGCCTCGCTTCATGCACATACACACACACACCCCAACACAACTCACAGCAAGGACAGAAGTCCATAACCCTGCCCTAATCTTATTACACTATGTGACCTTGTTGCCCAACGCACCGGCTCTGCAAGTCAGTCATACTATGTTTGATGTGAGTTATTTTCCGTTCAGGAGTCTGACAGCCCACAGGTAGAAACTGTTCTTCGGCCTGTTGGTGCAGTTGGCTATGCTTTTATATCTCCTTCCCAATGGTAGGAGAGTGAAGAAGCACTGACTGAGAGGTGAGTTGTCCCTGAGGATTTTCCTCACTCTTCTAAGGCAGTGAGCCCTAGCGAGGTCATCTAGTGGTATCAGGGAACAGCCCACAATGTTTTGTGCTGTGGTCACCACCAGTAGTGGGATTCCATTTTTTTTTACTACCAGTTCTGTAGACATGGCTTGGTGGTCGTGGCAAGGGAAGAATACTGTAAAATCTCCAGTCAGAGGTGGGATTTGCTGGTTCTCCAAACTACTCAAAATTTCTGCTACCAGTTCTCCAGAACTGGTCAGAACCTGCTGAATACCACCTCTGGTCAACACCCTCTGTAATGTCTTTCTATCCACGGCTGTCAAGCCAGCATACCACATCGTCATGCAATATGTGAGGACGCTTTCTATTGTGGACCGGTAAAAGGAGGCCATCAATCGTGAGCACCCCCAGGTGAGGTCTTCTTTTATGGTAACACTCAGACACTTTAAACTGGCCACTTGCTCCACTCGGTCTCCATTGATAAGCAAAGGCAGATGTCTGATTTGTTCCTTCCATGGAGGACCTGTATCCTGCACGAGTCAAAAAGAGGGCTGTGAAAATATCTATGGGCCCCTCACATCCTGGACATAAACTGTTTCAACTCCTTCCCTCAAAACGAGGCTATAGAGCCCTGCACACCAGAACAACTAGTCACAAGGACAGTTATTCCCCCAACGCCATCACTCTGCTAAACAAATTATCCCCTCGACACTGTCCCACTATTTACAAAGTCTGCACTACTATTAGTATTCATCTTCTCATCACTCCTTATCTCCCATCCCCTCCCACTTGTGACTGTATGACTGTGACTTTCTTGCTTGTATTCTAACGATTTATATTGACTGTTTCCTGGTATGATTTGATTGTTTATTGTAGCCTATGACTATTACTAAGTGTTGTACTTGATGATTCTTGACTCTCAACAAATGTATCTTTTCTTTTATGTACACTGAGAGCATTTGCACCAAGACAAATTCCTTGTGTGCCCAATCACTTGGCCAATAAATAATTCTATTATATTCTATTCTCATTCTATTCTATACTATTCTATTCTATACTATTTCTATTTCTATTCTCTTTCTCTTTTTCTTTCTATTCTATTCTCTTTCTATTTCTGTTCTATTTCTATTCTATTCTATTCTATTCTATTCTATTTCTATTTCTATTCTCTTTCTCTCTTTCTATTCTATTCTCTTTCTATTCTATTCTCTTTCTCTTTCTGTTCTCTTTCTATTTCTATTTCTATTTCTATTTCTATTTCTATTTCTATTTCTATTTCTATTCTATTTCTATTCTCATTCTATTCTATTCTATTCTATTCTATTCTATACTATTTCTATTCTCTTTCTATTTCTGTTCTATTTCTATTCTATTTCTCTTTCTATTCTATTCTCTTTCTATTCTATTCTATTCTATTTCTATTTCTATTTCTATTTCTATTTCTATTTCTATTCTATTCTATTCTATTCTATTCTATTCTATTCTATTCCATCCCTGTCTTAATGTTCCCTTTTATTCATACCCATTTCATGTATTAATAATCGTGTTTATACTTTTATATGTAAATTATCAAATGCATGCTTGACTAAGTAATAAATAAATAAATAAGGTTTTCTTAATTATCCCTCACCTCTCCACTAGTCATGGGTTAGATCAGAACCGGCCCAAAGCTGAAGAGGGGGATCCCCCCCCACCCAAAAGTTCCTCTCTGCAGGCACCAACTACTAACCCTCCCCTGTTTTCTTTGGACACCAGTTTTCCCGGCATGGATAAGGCGCAAGAATGAAGCAGAAAATCTGTAATCCTCATTAAAGTGAGTTTAGGATTATGGGCCCACGTTCTCTCCCCACTTTGGTCAAACAGTATGACCCCTCTGCTGAGAAAGGGGCTGGGAGGAAGTGGAAGGACCTTGATGGAGTTTTAATTTAAAAAGCCTGGAAATATTCCGGCTTTCTTGCAGGCAGACCTTACTAAAAGTTGGCAATGAGTCCTCAAAACGTGACAAGACATGGGAGCTGAGAATGGATTTTGGGGAGGGGAAGTTGCCAACCTGGCAACCTCAGGAATTCTGGGAGTTGAAGTCCCCACACCTTTAAATTGCCAAGTTTGAGAGATCCAGGAATTATGGGAATTAAAGTCCAAACACCTTAAAATGGCTCCACACCTCTTAAAATGGCTAAGTTTGAAAAAGCCAGGAATTCTGGGCGTTGAAGTCCCCACACCTTTAAATTGCCAAGTTTGAGAGACCCAGGAATTCTGGGAATTGAAGTCCAAATACCTTAAAATGGCTCCACACCTTTTAAAATGGCTAAGTTTGAGAGACCCAGGAATTCTGGGAGTTGAAGTCCCCACACCTTTAAATTGCCAAGCTTCAGAAAACCAGGAATTCTGGGAGTTGAAGTCTGCACCTCTTAAAGTTGCCAAGTTTGAAACACCGCACTAGAACACCGCAGCCCATGATCCCCAGCCTCCATTTAAAGACCTTTTTTGCTGTAGTCACCACTTTGGGACAGCAAATTCCAAAGGCCTGTAGTTTGTAGACATTTCTGGCTTGAATTCCCCTCGGCCTAAATCATCTCCAAGGTCCCTTCCAACTCTATGAAGAATGTTAAACCTCTATAGGGTCTCCTGCTTGAGCGGGGTGGAGGTGGGGGGTTTGACTAGATGACCTCCAAGGTCCCTTCTGACTCTTGTTATTTTGTATTCTGCACTTCCTTGTTCCAACTTTCGTTCTCCACAAGGAAGGGCAAAGGCAAAATGCGCCAACATCCCACATCCATTTTACTAGGAGGGGCTTCCACGTCTACTAACCCCATTTTCACGTGGCTTTCCTACCAGGCTGAACGCCAAGATGCTCCGCGGAGGACCAGCGAACCGAGTCCAAGCCAATCCACATTGAAGCCATTAACCAACAATGAGGGTTTGGCACCTCATCCAGCCGTCATGTCAGAGAATCCATGTGCTTGGAAGCCCAGGTGCTAAGAAGGGGGATTCCTGCCTCATTGACAAAGTACACCTGTCTGAGGCAGGCCTTTGCAATCCATTTACTCCAGGTTGAAAGGCAGGGAAAAAGCTAGAGCACGGGTGACAGGGGTTGGGGCCGAGAATCCTGGGATGTGGAATGCACAGCAGAATAGAATAGAATAGAATAGAATAGAATAGAATGGAATGGAATGGAATGGAATGGAATGGAATGGAATGGAATGGAATAGAATGGAATGGAATGGAATAGAACAGATTGTAGAATAGAATAAAATGGAATAGAATGGAATGGAATGGAATAGAACAGACTGTAGAATAGAATAGAATGGAATAGAATGGAATGGAATGGAATAGAACAGACTGTAAAATAGAATAGAATAGAAATAGAGTAGAATAGAATGGAATGGAATAGAACAGATTGTAGAATAGAATAGAATAGAAATAGAGTAGAATAGAAATAGAGTAGAATAGAATGTAGAATGGAATGGAATAGAATAGAACAGATTGTAGAAAAGAATAGAATGGAATAGAATGGAATGGAATGGAATGGAATAGAACAGACTGTAAAACAGAATAGAATAGAAATAGAGTAGTATAGAATGGAATGGAATAGAACAGATTGTAGAATAGAATAGAATAGAATAGAATAGAATAGAACAGATTGTAAAATAGAATAAAATAGAAATAGAATAGAAATCGAGTAGAATAGAATGGAATGGAATAGAATAGAATAGAACAGACTGTAGAATAGAATAGAATGGAATAGAATGGAATGGAATAGAACAGACTGTAAAATAGAATAGAATAGAATAGAAATAGAGTAGAATAGAATGGAATGGAATAGAACAGATTGTAGAATAGAATAGAATAGAACAAATTGTAAAATAGAATAAAATAGAAATAGAATAGAAATCGAGTAGAATAGGATGTAGAATAGAATGGAATGGAATGGAATAGAATAGAATAGAACAGACTGTAGAATAGAATAGAACAGAACAGAATAGAATATAGTACAGAATATAGAATAGAACATAGAATAGGATCGGATCGGATAGGACAGGACAGGACAGGACAGGAGAATGGTATCCAATGATGTCAAAGGCTGGATTGCTCCGTTCGCTGGAACGGCATTTGGCTCCATGAAAAGCTGGATCGGTTTAGACTACTGACCGGTGCAGCTTTCCAGTTCTTTGGCTGAAACTGAGCCGTTCAAACTCTCTGTCCAAATCAGGGGGAGTTGTCCATGAAAATCCCCCAGCGGATGGTCAGAAAATTGAAGTTTTTCTTCACCCAGACGCTCGCCAAGTTCCAAAGTCTGCTTGCAAGACAGAGGAAGGAGAGAAAAAAAAATCTAGCCTTCACACTCAACAGGAAAGATTATTCTGGCTAATGCTGTTCTTGTCTGCTCCCTTCCAGCCCCTGCGTTCTTCCATCTGGTTTTATCATAGGATTATAATTTGTATGCAGATTAACCGAGTTGGAAGGGACCTTGTAGGTCATCTAGTGCAACTCCCCGCACAAGCAGGAGACGCTACACCCAGATGGCAGTCCAGTCTCTTCTTGAAAGCTACCAGTGCAGAAGCTTTCAAGTGATGAACAACTTAGAACAACGCTGCTACGGTCTGACCTAAGCTTAGTGTACAAAAGGGTCTGCTTCAATGTCCTACCTGTCAATGACTACTTCACCTTCAACCACCATAACACACAGGCAAACAATAGGTACAAACTCAAAGTAAACCGCTCCAAACTCGATTGCAAGAAAGTACGACTTTAGCAACAGACTGCTCAAGGCCTGGAACTCACTACCTGACTCTGTAGTTATATCCTCAAACCCCCATTCCTTTAACCTCAAACTAGCCACTATTGACCTCACCCCATTCCTAAGAGGTCTGTAAGGGGGGGGGTGTATAAGCGCACCAGCATGCCTACCGTCCCTGTCCTATTGTCCCCATTTATTCATACTCATTTATTATGTAAACCACTCGGTGGTGCAGTGGTTGGAGTGCAGTACTGCAAGCTAGTCCTACTGCAATTTGGCAGATCGAATCTCACCAGGCTCCAGGTTGACTCAGCCTTCCCTCCTTCCGAGGTGGGTAAAATGAGGACCCAGATTGTTGGGGGCAAGAGGCTGACTCTGTAAACTGCTTAGAGGGGGTTGTAAAAGCACCGTGAAGCGGTATATAAGTCTAAGTGCTATTGCCCTTCCTTCCTTCCTTCCTTCCTTCCTTCCTTCCTTCCTTCCTTCCTTCCTTCCTTCCTTCCTTCCTTCCTTCCATGGTGGAGCAGTGGTTAGAATTCACTATTGCAAGCAAACTCTGCCTATGGTCTGGAGTTCGATCCTAATTGACCCAAGATTGACTCAGCCTTCCATCCTTTTCGAGGTGGGTAAAATGAGGACCCAGATTGTTGGGGGGGGGGGGGGAGGCAAGAGGCTGACTCTGTAAACTGCTTTGAGAGGGCTGTAAAGCACTGTGAAGCGGTATATAAGTCTAAGGGCTATTGCTATACCTGTTTATATGTTATGTTCATATCTATACTTCTTTTCTCATACATGCTTGACAAACTAAACTAAATCTTCCAACCTGCCAAAGTTTGAAAAATTCTTTGACTTGAGAAGCCAAAGTCCGACATTAAGATCAATTAGACAGATAAACCCTGTGCCAAGGGATGGAAGGCGTCTTCCCTCATTGGAGGTGCTCAAGCAGAGGCTAAACAGCCGTCTATCCGGGATAGATTGCATTGGGATTCCTGCTCTTGAGACTAGGGGTCAGACTGGATGACCTCAAGGGCTGCTTCCTGCATTTCTAGGCTCCCACCGTCCTTTCCAAAAATCAAGCTTAGCACACCACCAAGGTATCTCTCCGTGCAGCCAAGAAGCAGCCTTGACTGAATGACTGGACAGCCTCCCGTTGGTGGGTTGTTGTCTCCCTCCACACAACCACACATAAACACACACACACACACACACACACACACACATATATTTAAAGCCAAGCATTTGGAAATAACTCCCTCCCCACCCAGATGGAATTCACAGAGCAAGCAGCCCAGAAGTTTAACATTACTGAGAATATTTCTTAAATCCCTTCGCAACAGCCCAGCTCATTTGATTTGATCCATAAATTTTTATCTCTCCTGACCCTTCATTTCCAGTTCTGTTTTCAGGCCCTTTCCTTTTTTCTTTTTTTTTTTTAAATTTCACCCCAAAAAATAAAAATGCAATCCCAACCTCCTCTACCTTCCTTTACATCTGGGAGATATCTAGGGGCTAGCTTCCCAGCTGCTGCACTGTCATCCAAAATGAAGCTGAGAAAATTGTGTGTCGAGTTCAATTTTGGGTTAGTAGCGGTTATGGAAGCTGTGCAACCCCCAGGATGAGAATTAAGAGAATTGAAGGGCCTTTAGAGGTCATCCAACCCAGCCTCAGGACAGGATCTGCTGAAGCACCTCTAACAGAGGAGCCTCCAGCCTCTGTCTGAAAAACCTAGAGATCAAAAAAGTTAAGAGTCATAATACAGTTGAAGCTCTGCTTGGTTTTTTTTTTTTTTTTAAATGTGTGTTGCATAATGACACACACCATGCCACCTTAGTCATGAAAACTGACTGGGTGACCTTGGGCCAATCACCAGGAGACGATGATGTTCTTTCCTTAGGCCTCCCCAAAAAACACTAAGTCAGTTTTGAGTCCTGGCAAAACCCTCTTTCATTACGTGAATGTGAATTTATTTCATTCACAGACGGCTAACGGCTTGGCAAACAGTCTTGCAAAGGTAGACTAATGAGCTCAGGCCTTTACCAATCCTGGAATGCTGCCTGATAAATAGTTCCACGCTCAGTATTGACAGGGAAGGGCTGGGTTATACAGACAAATCTTCACGAGGCTGGAACGAACAGACGCACAAATGAGCTGCAAAAGTCCCCTCCTCCATTTGCTTCTCTTTTAATCCTTATGGGAGTGGGCATTCATCGTCCACCTGTGGCCTTACTCCCACATCGACCCTGAGTTCTTAATTGTGCCTTCCTTTTGGCAGCTCTGAGCATGCGCAGGCTAGGAACTAGTTCCAGAAGCTCCCCCGCCTCACTGTTATCCAAGCCTGAAGGCAGCTGATGACTGCCAGCCTGGCCTGGCCCCATCTCTGCCTCTTATATAGAGCCCTCGTCCGAGCCTTCCTCAGCCTTCAAAACTGGCTCAGGTTCCTCCCCAACCGTCCCACTGTCTGACTCTGCTGCCAGCTCTGCCAGCCACCTGCAGACCACAACAGGTGAGTTCTAGTCCAGCTAGGTGACTTTGGGCCAATCACCAGGAGACTGTGAGTTCTAGTCCCACCTCAGGTATGAAAGCCAGCTGGGGTGATTTGGGGCCAGTCCCCCCCCTCTCTCTGCCAAATCTACCTCACGGAGTTGTTGTTGTCGAGAAAATTAGAGGAAGAAGGAATATTAGGTCTATTTGCCACCTTGAGCTGTTTATAAAAAAGGCAGAATAAAAATAAATGGTTAAATAAAAAAATGAAATATCCTTTCAGATTTCTCTGCTGTGGGAAAAATGTATTAATTTTCTCTTCCAAACATTTATTCCTACCTGGACCACTGAAAAAGTCAGAGCTGAATAAAAGAACAACAGAGTTGGAAGGGACCTTGGAGGTCTTCTAGTCCAACCCTCAGCTCAAGCAGGAGATCCTATACCATTTCTGACAAATGGCAGTCCAGTCTCTTCTTGAAAGGCTCCAGGGATGAAGCTCCCACAACTTCCGAAGGCAACTTCTGTTCCATTGGTTGATTGTTCTCACTGTCCAGAAAATTCCTCCTTATTTCCAGGTTGAATCTCTCTCCTTGTTCAGTTTCCATCCATTATTCCTTGTCTGACCTTCAGGTGCCTTGGAAAATAGCTTGACCCCTTCTTCTCTGGGGCAGCCCCTCAAATATTGGAAGACTGCCATTCTGTCTTCCCTGGTCCTTCTCTTCACTAGACTAGCTATGCCCGGTTCCTGCAACCGTTCATTGTCTGTTTTAGCCTCCAGTCCCCTCATCATCCTGGTTGCTCTTCTCTGCACTTTTTCTAGAGCCTCAACCTCTTTTTTATAGTACGGTGACAAAAACTGGTTGCAGTTTTGGGTGGATATTCCATTAACAATGGGTGGATATTCCATTAACAATTCCTAGCACCATTGACTTCTCCCATGAATTTGTACACATCAATGGCCAAAGTAAAATCAGATATAGTCGTACGATGTACCTGGTAGATTATTCTTGTTTTACAACAAGGGTCTTCAAACTTGGCAAATTTAAGGTTTGTGGACTTCAACTCCCAGGATTCCTGAGCCAATGTGACTGGAGGAGGAATTCTGAGAGTTGAAATCCACAAATCTTAAAGCTGTCAAGTTTGAAAACCCCTGATCTACACTATCTATCTTCATCTCCATCTCCATATATCCATCCATCCATCTTGTCTGTCTGTTTCTATCTATCTATCTATCTATCTATCTATCTATCTATCTATCTATCTATCTATCTATCTATCTATCTATCTGTTATATATTGAAAATGGTATACTCGAAATCCCCGAGCCTTGATTGGCCAAGGCACGGGGATTTCTGATTGGCCCGATTTAGGTCTCCCGCGATTGGTGCAAACCGAGAGCGGGAGACTTGAATCGCTGCCATTGGCCGCGGCAGCCTTGCGAAAGGTATAAAAGCCGCGGGCTTTTTACCTTTTGCCGGTTCGGTTCACTTGTTAAAAATAAAGAGCTTTTAATTGAAGTCACCGACTCTGAGCTTATTTCCGGACACGACACTGGCGACGAGGGTGGGATCTCGCCCCTGAACCGAACCCCGTGTCCACCTAAGAACCAGCGACAGCACTAAGATGGCGAAAATAGCACCGTCCGCCCCCTTCAACCCTGCCGCCGAAGATTGGGAATCGTATTCGGATCGGTTCCGAATGTACCTAGAATGCGCCGGCATGAAGGACGCCCCGGGGCCGCTGAAACGCGCTGTCTTCCTTACACACTGCGGACCAGAGGTCTTCCAGATGGCTAAGGCATTAGCCAAGCCGGCAGACGCAACCGCCATGGACTGGGACGTCCTCGAACCAATACTGCGGCGCCATTATGCCCCCGAGGTCCCCATCCTGATACGGCGCAACGAGTTTTACCGCCGAAACCAGAAGCCCGACGAAAAATTGAGCGATTTCGTCGCAGAACTGCGGCGCCTGGGAGGACTCTGTGAGTTCGAGGGTCTCAACAGTCTCATAAGAGACCGCTTCGTACTCGGGTTATGGGATCCTACACTGCAGAGCCGACTTATGGCCAAGGGCGACATCAGCCTAGCCGATGCCCTTACAGCCGCCGCAGCCGCTGAAGCAACACGCACGTCGGCAGACAGCATGCGAAGATCTGACGCGAAGGGCGGGAACAACAACCCGGCAAGGTCGGCCGACGCAAGAAGTGAAGCGACCGCACACTACGGTGAATACCAGTCAAACTCCAGCACGTCTGAAGACGAGGAGGACATTCACCGAGTACAGACGGGACGCGGCGATCAACGAAGTCGAAAAGGCCGTAAGTCGAGGACCAGCTGCGCCGGGTGCGGCGGCGACCACCCCAGGTCAGAATGCCGATTTTTTGACTCTATCTGTAGGCATTGTGAACGAAGGGGTCACATCGCCCGAGTTTGCCGCCAAAAGAAGACTCGCAGCCCGCCCAAATGGGAACAGCACGACAGACGGAGAGAAAACTCCCCGCCCAGAACCAGAGAACGACAGCCAGACGGTCGATGGGACCGCGCTCAACGATCTCAAAGAAGCGGCGACGGTCGACGGAAAGAAGAGACCCATCAGACGGTGACCATCGGCCACGCCACCTCCGACGGCGCCAGAAAAATACATGTAGAGGTATATATAGAAGGCCAGCCATGCAAGATGGAAGTGGACTCTGGGTCCTACCTTTCCATGATTGCATGGCGCGAAATCAAAAGACTGGTGCCCACTCTACAAAAGAGAAACGTGCAGACTCAAAAGATCATCATTAAGGACTACCAAGGGAACCGTGTCCCGGTAGTAGGCACCAAGAATTTCAACATAACCTACAAAGGCCACACCGAACAACTACCACTCACAATCGTCGACCGCGACCGCCCAAGCCTACTGGGTCTGCAATGGTTCGCCCCGCTTAACATCGCGCTGACAGGTGTCAACCAAGTCACCATCGAAGCTTGGGAACAGCGGCTAACCCAGGAGTTCCAGGAGGTGTTCGATGGAGGCTTGGGCAAGTACCAGGGGCCCCTTATCTCTTTTGACTTAGATCCAAGGGTTCCCCCTAAGAGACTTAAACCTAGAAGGGTACCGTTTGCATTAAAACCAAAAATTGACGAGCAGCTTGACAAACTCGTCAAACAGGGGGTGTTACAACCGATAGACCATGCCAGATGGGAAACCCCTATAGTGACCCCAGTAAAACCGGACGGGTCAGTGAGAATTTGCGGGGACTATAAGGCCACCCTAAATGGCGCGTTACAACAAAGCGCCTACCCAGTCCCTATAGTACAACACTTACTACACTCGCTAGGAGGGGGAAAAGTCTTTGCAAAACTCGACCTTGCTCAGGCATATCAGCAGCTGCCGGTAGACGAGAAAACGGCGGAAGCCCAAACAATAGTAACCCATCGGGGGGCCTTCAGGTGTAACCGGCTCCAATTCGGAGTCAGCGTGGCACCAGGCATTTTTCAAAGCCTGATGGAACGTTTGTTACAGGGCATAAAAGGGGTGGTGCCCTATTTTGACGACGTACTAATAGCGGCGCCAAATGAAGCCGAGTTAGAGACGCGACTCAGACAAGTCTTAACAAAATTTAAAGAAACAGGACTTAAGGTTAAGCGAGAGAAATGCAATCTATGTACAAAGCAAGTAGAGTTTTTGGGCTACCTCCTAGACCAAAAGGGCATTCACCCTACAACTAAAAAAATAAAAGCCATCAAGGAAGCCCCCACCCCAAGATCCAAAACGGAATTACAAGCATTCCTAGGATTACTAAATTTCTATAATGTTTTCCTACCTCAAAAGGCAACGGCGGCGGAGCCCTTACATAGACTCCTAGACAAGAAGGCAGCCTGGACTTGGGGGAGGCGAGAACAAGCCGCTTTTCAAAAAACCAAGGACCTCCTCACCTCCGATGCTGTCCTGATGCAATTTAGTGAGACTTTACCCCTAGCTGTCACTTGCGACGCATCACCCTTCGGCGTCGGCGCTGTCCTCAGCCACACCCTCCCAGATCAGAGAGAAGCACCCATCGCCTTTTTCTCCAGGACTCTGACCAAACCAGAGCGCAACTATAGCCAGCTGGACAAAGAAGCTTTGGCTATAGTTGCCGCCGTTAAACGTTTTCATGAATACTTGTACGGCCGCCCGTTCACCATCGTGACGGATCACAAGCCTCTGTTGGGCATCCTCCCGGGAAACCGAGCCACGCCCAACATCTTGTCACCCCGAATGACAAGATGGTCGGAATTCCTGGCAGCCTACAATTACGAACTGTTACACAAGCCAGGTAAGAAGATCTCGCACGCAGACGCTTTAAGCCGCTCGCCTTTACCTAACTCTGAACCTGACCCAGCACCTACCACAAATACCCTGAGCATAGAAAGTTTACCTATTACTGCATCCGACATTGCCAGGGAAACCATTAAGGACAGGCGCCTGGCACGAATCTTACACTGGTTAGAAAAGGGCTGGCCGGAAAAGGACAGTGACGAGACTTTTAAAACATTCCGCCAGCGCCAGACCGAACTGTCACTACTGAGGGGATGCATTCTATGGGGTGACCGGGTGGTAATTCCGGATAGATTGCAAGAAAAAGTCTTGAGGATGCTACATGAGGGTCATCCTGGCATCGTCAGGACTAAAGCCCTGGCCAGAAGCTACGCTTGGTGGCCAGGGATGGACAAGCAAATTGAGGCATGGGTCGCCAAATGCCACCGATGCCAGGAGACCAGATCCAGCCCACCCACAGCACCCATCCGGGATTGGGAAACACCACGAGGGCCCTGGTCCAGAATCCATCTCGACTTTGCGGGCCCCACAAATGGACACACGTTCTTAATCACAGTCGACGCGTACTCAAATTGGCTAGAGGTGGCTGACATGAAATCCACCACCACAGAGGCTGTCATAAAAGAACTTAGCAAACTGTTCTCCACACACGGCCTCCCAGACGTCATCGTCTCAGACAACGGGCCCCAATTCACCTCCATCGATTTCGAACGGTTCCTGGCAGAGAAGGGCATCCGCCACGCGTTGACAGCACCGGCGCATCCGGCGGCGAACGGTAGGGCGGAACGGATGGTCCAATTTACAAAAAAGACACTCAGGAAAATGGACCACGCGGAGATCAACGACAAAATCAACCACCTACTCTTCATACAACACATCACTCCCAACACTACAACCAACAAGAGTCCGGCAGAGCTGTTAATGGGCAGGAAGCTGAGGTCCCCACTTGACAGACTGCACCCGACCTACAACCCGGAGCAGCCCCCAGACTCCAGCTCCAGGTTCCGGACATTTAACCCAGGCGACCTGGTTTACGCAAAAAACATGACGGGGGACCCCATATGGATCCCAGCCGTCATAACACAAGTCACTGGTCCAAAGTCGTACCGGCTCCAAACCACGGATGGGCGAGCCTGGAAACGGCACATTGACCAGTTACGGTCCCGAACGGCAACTGACCTCAACCCGCAAGAAGCGAACCAAGGGGGGAGGGAATACCCGGAAAGACAACCGCAAAATAAAATAAACCAAAAATACTCACCAGAAAACAGCCATCGCGAGTCCCCTCCGGAAAAGAACCATCTGGCCAGCTCTACCGACTCGGAGAAGCCAAGCGGGAGCGGCGAAATCCGCAGCTCAACCGACCCGGTAGGCCCAGGCGGGAGCCACGGCGAAAGAACCGGCCCGATCATCCAGCCGGTTCGCGAAGAGGCAGGAGCAGCCAAAGGAACGACCGCTCCGGCCGAGATACAACAGGAAAGTGAGTTGCGCAGGTCAACTAGGACTCGACGGAGCCCCGCCTACCTGCGTGACTACACCTGACGGACCGTACCAAGGGGGGAGGGGTGTTATATATTGAAAATGGTATACTCGAAATCCCCGAGCCTTGATTGGCCAAGGCACGGGGATTTCTGATTGGCCCGATTTAGGTCTCCCGCGATTGGTGCAAACCGAGAGCGGGAGACTTGAATCGCTGCCATTGGCCGCGGCAGCCTTGCGAAAGGTATAAAAGCCGCGGGCTTTTTACCTTTCGCCGGTTCGGTTCACTTGTTAAAAATAAAGAGCTTTTAATTGAAGTCACCGACTCTGAGCTTATTTCCGGACACGACACTATCTATCTGTGTAATCCAACAGTCTTCCATCTTGGCAAGTTTAAGATTTGTGGACTTCAACTCCCAGAATTCTTGGCCTAACATGACTGGAGGAGGAATTCTGGGAGTTGAAATCTACAAATCTTAAAGCTGTCAAGTTTGAAGACCTTAGATTGGAGCATACATTTTCAATATCATTTTTTTTCCCATCTAAGGCAGGGTGTCTCCAAACTCGGCCACTTTAAGACTTGCGGACTTCAACTCCCAGAATCCCCCAGCCAGCCGTGTCTGTTTCTTTTTTTTCTCTTGACCTCCTAAAGTGAGAGAGATTGCAGAGGAAGGGATTACAAGAGAGCAAGCTATGCTGGCTGGAGAATTCTGGGAGTTGAAGTCCACAAGTCTTAAAGTTGCCAAGTTTGCAGACCTCTGATCTAAGGCTTCCTGGTTTCCTCCAATGACGGAAACGTTTCTCTCCTGCAAACCTTAAACTTCCCAATTGCCCCAGTGTCACCCTTGATCACCCACGATAGGTGTGTGATTTGCACCCCTGGATTGTTAAGTCTCGCTTCTTCGCTCTCCTTTTTTAGACATGGATTTTCCCAGACTTTAATGCTAGATTTCCTATCGTGCAAAAGATGGCTGAAACAGAAACCCTGGACTCACTCAGGAATTGGCAGAGGAATTCTCATTATTATTATAGCGGGCTACAATGCAATGATTAGGCCAGCAAAACAAGACTCCAAAATGCCCTTTCTGTGCCTCTACACATCATCCGTGAACGTCATGGATGTACTCCATATAGAACATCATCCATCCATGCTTCCATAACTCTTCACTCTTCTTGGTTACGTCAACATCGGTCCGTAATATCATCTGGTCCCATCTGGATTCGACTCTGAAATTTTCAGCATCCAAACAGCCATAACCAGAGAGAAACAAAAGTTGCTATCCACTGAGGACAAATTTTTTCCTGGCTGCGAGAACAATTAATCAAATGGAACAACTTGCCTCCAGAAGTTGTGAATGCTCCAACACTAGAGGTTTTTAAAAAGATGTTGGATAACCATTTGCCTGAAGTGGTGCAGCGTTTCCTGCCTAGGCAGAGGGTTGAACTAGAAGACCTCCAAGGTCCCTTCCAACTCTTTCTCATGTTGTCATGTCTCCCCTGGTCCTTCTCGTCACAAAACTAGAAATCATTGGGACAGAGGAGGCTGGCTAGAAGCTGGATATTAAATGCCTTGCAGATGATGTGGGATGGTAAACACATGGCATCTCTCAGGAAAGGCTGGGGCCTTGCTGGAATTCCTACTTTCACTTTGGTTTTTCAGTAGATCCAGAATATTCCTCAACTTCTTCATTTTCCAAAACGCCAGAGAAAAATTCATTTAGTCCTGTTTCTCAACATATTTTAAATCTCAACCTTGGCCCCTTTAAGAAAGGGTGGACTTCAACTCCCAGAATTCCATACAGCCAGCCATGGTCATGCTGGCTGGGGAATTCTGGGAGTTGAAGTCCATACCTCTTAAAGTGGGTAGGTTGAGAAATTCTGATCTAGAAAGTAAAAAGTTCAAGGGTAGTCATAATTAAAATCCCGGGAGGAATGAAAAGGACTGAGCAAAGGAGATTCTTTCGGACATTGGTTAAGTTCTCCATTGATGGAGACCTGAAAAGAGGTCTGCACATTTGAGGGGTGGACTAGATGATCTTGGTGGCCCCTTCCAACTTCACCAACCTATAATTCAATCGTAAGATAATAGCAAAGGGGAAAAATGCTGCAATAACTAATATAAAAGAGAAGGGTTGTGGACATGACCCATTCCTTGGGATAGCAGATGGTTTTTGAGCTAAAATCCCCTTGGAAGTTTTATATCTTCCTTGGAACTTTCCAAGAAAGTAGATCCATTTTATTTTACTTGTTTGGAATTCCCACCTGTTATTATGCAATGTCCTCAAATATGGGGAATGTAGGCAGCAGAAACCTAGAGGAGGGGGAGAAGGAAAAAATTTTTTTATTTAAAACAGATTTTTTTTTAAAATAGAAATTTGCAAATACTGATTGTGAGTTGAGAGATAGGACTTCGGCGCCATCTAGTGGTTCATTTGATTAAAATCAGAATAACAAGAAGTTGGAAAGGGACCGTGGAGGTCTTCTAGTCCAGGGGTCACCAACCTTTTGGATATCAGGGACCACCAAACTCATAATTTTAAATCCCAAAGACCAGAGACCCTGGGAAAATCCTCCACCCCCATTTTCCTACCGATTGATCGTTCTTTATTTGGGATCGCAGGATACCATCTCCAGCTCCGTTCTCAGGGGCAGAGAGACTTTTGGCTTCATGCAAGGAAAGCAGCAGGAGCCGCAGAAGTCTTTCTTTCTCTCCCCCAAACTCCGCCAGAAATGAGTCTTTGCCAGCTCAGCCTCTTGGAGCAGGAGGCCTTGCAGGGTCCAAAAGACTCATTTCTGGCGGAGTTTGGGGGAGAGAAAGAAAGACTTTGGCTGCTTTCCTTGCATGCAGCCAAAAGCAGAAGAAGAAAGAAGCGGAAAGAAGCAGCCCGGTGGCCAGGCCAGGCGCGTGGGGTGAATGGGACAAGTTCCCCTCCTCTGCCCTTTCACCTTCCTCTCACTACCTCATGTTTTTTGCAATACAAGCGATGCAAGCCTTGTGTTCCCACAGGCCATGTGGGCAGCGCTGCCTTGTGTTCCTGCACAGCTTGGATTAATTGCTTTGGGAGGGGGGACATTTCTCTGAGGACCACCAAAATTTTCTCACGGACCACCAGTGGTCCCCAGCCCAGTGGCTGGCGGCCACTGATCTAGTCCAAACCCCCCCCCCCCCCCGCCCAAGCAGAAGACCCTAATCAATTGTGGACAAATGGCTGTCCTATTTTTTTTTTCTTAAAAACTTCTGGTGATAGAGCAACTTACCACCTCTTGAAGCCTTTCCATTGATTTAATTGTTCTCACTGTGAGGAAATTTCTCATTTCTAGGTAGGATCTGTTTTTAATGATCTTCCCACCTGTTACTTCTTGTCCTGCCCTCAGGTGCTTTGCAAGAATAGGTTGACCGCCCCTCAAGTATTGGAAGGATGGATGGATGGGGAATTCCGGTCATTGTGAGTCCCCATGTCTTGAAATAGCTGAGGTTGAGAATGCAGGATGCCCAGATTGAAGAAAAAGGCTTCACAATTATTACAAAAAATAAAATAAAATCCTCTTGGGGTTGAATGCAACTTCTTACTGATTTTATGACATCTTTGTTGTTTTGGGGGTGTTAGGGATAACATTGTTTACCCTAACTGGTTTAGGTAAAATAATAAATATGTTATCATGGTTTGTTAGTTAAAGTGTCTGTAACTTTAGCTGTAAGAATGTACTTAAGGGAATGGTTGTAAAAGCACCATAAAAGAAGCAAGGCACGGCAGCTTGCTCTCTCTGGCTTGATGATCCCTAATTACTGCATGGACTGAAGACTGCGGTTTTTTTTTCCCCCCTACTGGAACGGGAGAGAGAAAGGACTGTTGATTTATCAACAGTGAGAAGACTGATTTATTGTTAGTGAACTGACACTGGATATACACGGACTTTGCTAATTGAATATCCTTGAATGGACTGACTGATACAATACATGACTAATGGACTGTTATTTTGACTATGCTATAACTCTAAATGGAATAAACTATATTTTTGATAACACAAGCGTATCTGTTGTTTTTACTGTATGTTAACTAACATACAAACTTATCTCACACATTTATCTGTATGCCTATCTGACTAACGCTGCACATTCTGTTTAGCTTGTCTCCCTAACCCTGGTTGGGGAACCCAGGCTTAACAGGGGGCAACATTACAAGGGATTCTTGACTAACGACCAGTTTCACAGCAACTCTTCAAAATTAAGACGGACTCAATACAAGCCAGATTTGATGTTCCATGGCTGAGCCAAACCCCCAGCCCTATAACCATAGTTTGGTGAGCCACCTAATTAACGACCAACAACTTATGACCACAATTCTGGGCTCCGTAATGGTCGTATGTTGAGGATTGATTTCACTGGTTAGGAAATTTTACTTCGAGATGAACCATAGCCTTCCATATCCAGGTGTTAAGCAAGCCACACCCCAGTTTAGCTTCCAAGCCCAATTAGAAAGGCAGCGAACCTTTTACTGCTACAACCAATGGCTCAGACCAAAATAGCAAATTCACATTTTATTTCTGCATGGAAAGAAACTATACCAAAACATTCATTCCCCTCCCTTTGTTTCGGCCAAAAAATATTTCCAAAAAGTTTCTGTAGGACTTCTACATTAAAAAAAAACAAAGAAACAAGTTCCCACATTTCAGAACCCGTTATTTTGCTTGTTTGCCAAGTTTTCGTGTTAAGTCACTGGCCATTCATCAGGATCTAAATAGTAAAACTAGCTGGCCATCAGTTTTAGCGGTTTGCAAAATCTCGTTTTGAGAAGAGAGATGAATTCATTTATGGAAGGGAGGGAAACTCCCCCCCCCCCACATCTGTATGGGACAAAATCGGTGGGAAAAGTGATCCGAGAAGAACAAGTCAACCAAACCTTGATTAATAAAGTGGGCTGCAATTCTGAAAACAGTTCTGGATTCACGAAATTCCTTTTCTTCCCCCCTGAAATAACTTCAGAAGCCTAGTTAGAAAAGATAACTTAGTTCAGCTAATTGGGGTGGTCCCCAGGTTTAAAACCCTTGGTGCAGACCAGGATTATCCTACCTTTAAGTCACTTGGAGACTTTTGGACTTCAACTCCCAAACTTCAGTCTTGTGGACTTCCAACTCCCAGAATTCCTCAGCCGTAGCCAGCTGGAGAATTCTGGGAGTTGAAGTCCACAAGTCTTCAAGTGGCTAAGATTGGACATTCCTGGTCTCTAGAACAGGGGTCTCCAACCTTGGCTCCTGGAAGCCTGGCGGACTTCAACTCCCAGAATTCCACAGCCAGCAAAGCTGGCTGTGGAATTCTGGGAGTTGAAGTCCGCCAGGCTTCCAGGAGCCAAGGTTGGAGACCCCTGCTCTAGAAAAAGCTCAAGATACCTTTTCCCCTAAACCTCCTAGCAAAGGGTTCAAGAGCTGGAAAAGTACATCTCCACAGGATAGCTTAGGTCAAAATTGCATCCTTCTTTTCTTGGGCTTGGAATTTGGGGACAAGAGGAAAGAAATTCAACAATGAGTAACACACTCTCTTCTTTATGAACTGGCTTTTCTTGGCCATAAACCAAGGAGGAACCTGAGTGTGTTATGCTCAGAGAACAAGGCCTCAGCTGCAAAAAGAGAGAGCCGGGTAAATTATCTGTGGCTCCTTTTCAAGACAAGCCTATAATGTAAGGGGCTCTACTCTTGACATTTTACTTCAAGTGGGGGTGCTGAATGGACCCTTATTATTGTTATTTCTTTTTTAAGAAGGCCAAATGATGTATCTCAACCACTGCTGGTGGTCCGTTTTCCCTCGTTCGGCTAAGTCTCTTGGACCTCTTCGGAATTGTGCGAAGGGAGATACCCCTCTTGAAATTCCACTTTCTCTGGATAGAACTTCATGTACGTGTCCACCATTAAGTCCAGGTCGTGCTTGATATCAAAGTTTATGTTCAACAGGGCGAGGTTATTGGAGCGCTGCTCGGTGACCGTGTTCTTGAGGTAGGCCTTCAAACGCCGCCTGCCGATTTCGAACTTCTCGTTCTCCACCTTCATGATGGGCAGGATGCAAAGGACCTTGAGCA
The DNA here is from genome assembly GCA_033807585.1 of Hydrophis major. NCBI lineage: Eukaryota > Metazoa > Chordata > Lepidosauria > Squamata > Elapidae > Hydrophis > Hydrophis major. The sequence goes on from CM066332.1 coordinate 140,917,076, forward strand.
AGGAGTAGACGTTGGGGAAAAACTTGATGTCCGGCAGGTGGAGGGTCTCGTAGATGGTGGTGGGAAGTTCAATGTCCTTTCCGCGGTGCTTCCACTTGATCCGCCAGCAGTGAAGCTCCGCGGAGAGGGTATCCGGGTTGGTGAGGTCGTTCTTGTACATGTCGGCGTGGTGTTCCTCGGAGGTGTTGAATTTGAGCTGCCCCATGACCGAAGGCACGAGAGACAAGCACTTGAGGGCCTTCAGGTGCTGTTCTGAGAAGATATCCTTCAACTCCTGGATGATATGTTCCACCGTGGGGATGCTGAGGGCTTCTTTGTAGTAATTCTCCGGAGTGATCTCTGAATCCACATTTCCCTGTTGGGCTCGGCAGTATTTCCCAGGCAATTTAATGGGGATATCCAGCTTGGAGGCCAAATTGGTGGCTTCCTCAAACCAGAACTCGTGATACACCTCAATGTTCTCCATCACCTCGTTGAGGGAATGCAGGACGGCGGTCAAGCTGCTGGCCGCAAAAAAGACATCGGATGTTTGGCCCTGGAGATTCTTCCCAAAAGCTCTGGTGAACGAGAGGATGTTCTTAATGATGACCACAGTCACCACGAAGTCAAAATTCGCCAGGGCCATAGAAAGAATGCTCGCCTGCCCCATCAGAGAACTGTTCCATGCCGCGGAAGCATCGTTGATGCCATCCAAGCAGAGCACCAGAGCCTGGAGAAGGTCAACCACAATCTCAAAGCTGTTGTGGCGTCCCGTCCAGTGAGAACGGGCGAACTCCTTCAGCAAATTCCCTTTCTCCTCGTTGTTGTGGAAGAGGGCGGAGAGGGTGTCGTCTAGCCCGGCCAACATCTGAGGGGACTGTAGGAAGAACAAGCAGGTCTCCTCCATGGTTCCCAGCGCCACTGAAATGCCAAGAATGGGGACTGATTTGGCCAGCCAGAGGTTCAAGGCACACGAAGAAGACAATGTGTATATGGCCTGAGGATACTTCTCCAAGATCCTCGTGGCCACGGTCTTCATTTTAGAAGCGAACCCGCTGGAGAGGACATAGGCCTGACCTCGACAATACTCCATGTTTAAGCCCCATTTTTCAGTAATGGTGGTGTGGAATTTCACCGCTAAGATTTCCGGGTCGGCTTCGTAAGGTAAGAAACCGACGAATTCCTCTCGCAAATTGTGAGCGTCGTCCACAAATCTCACCAGGATGGGCAAGTGTTCCTCGCCGGCTAAGTCTACCACTTCGTCGGTGACGATGGAGAAAAACTGAGAGTCCCTCACCTCCCTCAGCATTTCTTCGCGCACACAATTCTCACAAATCTCCAGCATTTGCTTCTGTTGGGTTTTGGAACAATAGGCCAGGTTCACAGCCGTGGTTTCAAACTGTTTCCTCAGAACTTCGTCGCCGGAATTGATCCGGAATTCCAAGAGGGCTTGGAAATTATCCGGGGTGAAAATTCCTTCGGGAAGCTCGTCGGCGTTGTGGCCGTCCAGGGAGATGTTTTGTTTGCCCATGAGAATTAAAATCTCGAATAATGATTTGAGGTAATCCTTGTTTTCCCGCTCTTCTTGGGTTAACGGGAGGTCATCATCGATCGGCTCTCCTTGGCCTTCTTCCGAGGCTGGGTTCTGGACGTCGTTCTTGGATTCGGAGTTGGTCTTTTCTTGTTCAAAAGTTTCGTCAACTAGGGAAAAGGGGAAAAGTTTATTTAATAATGACCCATTTGGGATACCAAAACATTCCCTTCAAATGACTGAGGCGTTAAAACACCTCAGTTATGTGGTTTATTTGGTTTTACCCCACCTTATTACTATACAAGTAACTTGAGGTGGCTGTGATGTACTGTGCCTACTATACCTTTCTCTTTTTCCGCTAGGCAGAGAGAGTGGGGAGAGAGGGAGAGAGAGAGAGATTGGCTTAAAGTCACTCAGCTAGCTTTCGTGCCAAAGGTAGGACTAGAAGTCACCATCTCCTGGGGATAGGCCAAGAGCCAACCAGGTAGGGTAAGGAAGGAAAGGAGGGAGGGAGGAAAATGAATGAGAGAGAAAAGAGGGAGAGGAAGATAGGAAGGAAGTGAAAGGGAAAAGAGGGGAAGGAAGTGAAAGAGAAAAGAGGGGAGGGGAGGAAAGAAGGAAGGAGGGGGAGGGAGGATGGAAGTGAAAGAGAGAGAAAACGGAAAGGAAGGAAGGTAGGAAGGAAGTATAAGAGAAGAGGGGAAGGAAGGAAGGAAAGAAGGAAGAAGGGAGGGAGGGAGGGAAAAGAGGAAGAAGAAAAAGGAAGATAGCAAGGAAGTGAAAGAGAAAAGAGGGGAAGGAAAATAGGAAGAGAGGGAAGTGAAAGAGAAAAAGGGAAAGGAAGGAGGGAAGTGAAAGAGAAAAGGAAAAGGAAGGAAAGAAGGAAGCATGGAAGAAGGGAGGGAGAGAGGGAAAAGAGGAAGAAGAAAAGGGAAGATAGCAAGGAAGTGAAAGGGAAAAGAGGGGAAGGAAAATAGGAAGAGAGGGAAGTGAAAGAAAGAGAAAAAGGGAAAAGAAGGAAGGCAGGAAGGAAGTGAAAGAGAAAAGGGAAATGAAGGTAGGAAGGAAGAGCAGGAAGGAAGGAAAGGAGGAAGGAAGTGAAGGAGGGACACACACACTCTGTTAGGGATACACACCCTAGCAGAACGTGCAACGGCAGTCTAGCAGCCAGGCAAATGATGTGAGATAAACATTGTTGTAATTTATACTCAGTAACACAGATACACTGTGCCGGTTATATAGTTTTATTATTCCAGCAAGAGTTATAGCATAGTCAAAAACAGTCCATATGTCATACACTAGTTCAGTCTATCCAGGGATTAATCAGTTGCAAAGTCCAGTGTCGAAAAAGAGGTCAGTAAACTTACAAATAACCAGTCCAGCAATATATCTCTTTTGCAGTCAGAGATATGAAGAAAGTCAAACCCCTTTTCTTCGTTTCAGCAACAGCAGGGAAGCACACGCAGTTATCACCATCAATCCAACATTGTCAACTATCCAGTAAAAGCCAGCAAACAGTGAGCTCTCTTTCTCCCTCTTAGGGTGATTTTACAACCGCACCCATAACACATGTTTTAACAGTTAAAGTGATACATACACTTAAACTCACTAACACAGTTTATATATTATTTTTACCCAAACTAAGTTAGGTAACCAATGTTATCCCTAACACACCCACACTTTCTAAATAATTCTAAGGAGCACAGACAGCAGTGGGAAAGATAAGGGACAACAGGACGCCATCAACAAATCCTACCTAATTTGGTCTGGTGGAGAATAAGGAAGATGACTTTGATGGACATATTCAAATAATCTTACCCATACAGAGGGGTGGGTGGGTTTTTTTGAATCAATAAGTCCTGGGAAGCAATATAAAGCTTGGAAGACACCTCCCTGATTCCCTGGGAGTATAAGAAGGACAGGTAGGGAGATGTCCCGCACCGACTTGCAAGATTCTCCAGAAAAGTTGTTTTAGCTTTCTCGAAAAGCTAAATCTCTGATCCGGCCTACCCTGTGAGGCTCAACTCCAAAGGAAAGCTAAAACGATTTTTAAAGATCGCTTGGAGGCAGGAGAGACCCTGTTTCCCCGACAATACGGCCTGCCCAGAAAGTAAGTCCTAGCTTGACTTTGACATGTGTGCCCAATATAAGCCCTACCCCCAAAATAAGCCCTAATGAAGATCCCGCCCACTCCAGAGAGCACAGGTAAAAATTAAGCTAGGGCGAGGATGGTGTGTGTGGAGCTGCCCTACCACTTACCTTTGGACAGTTGTAGCCAGGCCTCACACACCTGGACACCTGCCTTGCCGGCCCATTTCTTCTGCAGCTGGCAAGGCTGGCCAGGCTTTCCTGAAGGCCTCTGGAGCTGAGAACAAAGCTCAGGATCGATCCAGAGGTCTGTTATATTGCTTGCAGATGCCTTCAGGAAAGCCTTGCCGGCTGCCGAGGAAGAAGTTCCTGAAGGCCTCTGACAGAGAAAAGGAGGCCGGGGACAATGCACACACGTGAGGTTAGTCAGTGGATGACCTCCCCCGAAAATAAGACCTGGTGCCTTTTTTGGTGGCAAAAAACTATGACCCAGAGCTTATTTTCAGGGAAATACGGTACTCCTAATGTAATCTACTGGATCCCCTGTGTGGATTGCTCCTATGACTTATGTAGGATGGACAAGCTAACCACCAGACTGCAAGAACACAAGTAAGCGGTCAGACGAGAAGATCTGAACTCATCGGTAGCCTCACATTGCAATGAACATTCAATTTGGCAGCTACTAAGATTGTTGGCCGAGCAGATACAATAACAGCCAGGGAAGTGGTTGAGGCCTGGGAACCAGGTGCGAAAGATAAAAAAAAAAGACTAAACCTCTGGCTCCGGTGACTGACCTCCGATCGTATCCTAAAACCATTTTACTGCCCAATGTTACTGATGTACTACCCAATTCTAAAAAATAAGTAGTTCAACTTACTCTTTTGCTGTTTCAATGTTCGTATTTCCTCTTCACTCTGGGGGGACAAAAAGGGAGAGGTTTTTAAATTTACACATTTGACAAGCCTTTCTCGAGTGATAGCACAATTCAAAGAAATCCTGTATTTCTGCATTTTCTGAACACCCACCGTCTTGAATCTCGCCAGGGTTAAACCTTCAAAACAATAAACCCAGTTCCTCTAGAAAAAGGAGCTATTATTATTTTAGAGCACTACACAAACTTTCTGCACAGGCTTTGGACTACTTATCTTGAACTTTGCTTAAACCTTTCTGAAAGTAAAAACCTACATTTACTGTACAGTGTATCTGTGTTCTGTGTGTGTATTATTCAAACACTTCTCTCAAATATGTCTTCCTGTATGCGCTCATTCTCCTAACGGGGAATTACCTCAACATATGGTTCTGGAGATTTTGTGATGATGTGTGAGGGGTATTTCACTTTTGTATATATAGATGTACATAAAGAAGGGAGGGAAGAGAAATCAAAGGAAAATGTATGGATGT